>CM059819.1:6724527-6882027 GCA_030435695.1 Brachymystax lenok tsinlingensis | reverse complement strand
ACAGACAGTGTCCAGTACAGTAGACTAGAGAGAACACTGTTGGTCTGCTGGTGGTAGGTGGTTAAGCAGTGTTACAGAGATACTGTGCAGTGGTACCAAGCTGTGTTACAGAGATACTGTGCAGCGGTACCAAGCTGTGTTACAGACAGATACTGTGCAGTGGTACCAAGCTGTGTTACAGACAGATACTGTGCAGCGGTACCAAGCTGTGTTACAGACAGATACTGTGCAGCGGTACCAAGCTGTGTTACAGACAGATACTGTGCAGCGGTACCAAGCTGTGTTACAGACAGATACTGTGCAGCGGTACCAAGCTGTGTTAGAGAGAAGCTCAGTTGTCAGTTTCCATTTTCCTGCAGAGCTTCTAGGTGGGCAGCATGTAGTTCTATCCCAGCAGTAGCACACTAAGACCAGAGTTGGAGAACCCTACACTAGCTGGTTAGATTTCAGAGTTGATCCGATTGCAAGACAACACAAACAGATCTGGGATCAGGCTAGCTTCACAATGACCAGATGACACAGAATGACTAGTTAGTGTTTATAAACTGGTTGGGTCGAACCCTGAATGCTGATTGGCTGACAGCCATGGTATATCAGACCGTATACCACGGGTATGACAAAACATGTATTTTTACTGCTCTAATTATGTTGGTAACCAGTTTATAGCCTGAGATCCCCAAAGATTGGAAGGCTGCCACGGTCTTCCCCCTCTTCAAAGGGGGAGACACTCTAGACCCAAACTGTTACACACCTACATCTATCCTACCCTGCCTTTCTAAGGTCTTCAAAAGCAACGTGAACAAACAGATCACCGACCATTTCGAATCCCACCTTACCTTCTCCGCTATGCAATCTGGTTTCCGAGCTTGTCATGGGTGCACCTCAGCCACGCTCAAGGTCCTAAACAATCATAACCACCATCGATAAAAGACATTACTGTGCAGCTGTATTCATCGACCTGGCCAAGGCTTTCGACTTTGTCAATCACCACATTCTTATTGGCAGACTCAACAGCCTTGGTTTCTCAAATGACGGCCTCGCCTGGTTCACCAACTACTTCTCAGACAGAGTTCAGTGTGTCAAATCGGAGGGCCTGTTGTCCGGACCTCTGGCAGTCTCTATGGGGGTGCCACAGGGTTAAATTCTCGGGCCGACTCTTTTCTCTGTATACATCAATGATGTCGCTCTTGCTGCTGGTGATTCTTTGATCCACCTCTACGCAGACGACACCATTCTGTATACTTCTGACCCTTCTTTGGACACTGTGTTAACTAACCTCCAGACGAGCTTCAATGCCATACAACTCTCCTTCCGTGGCCCCCAACTGCTCTTAAATGCAAGTAAAACTAAATGCTACTTGAAGGATCCTCACCTCCTCTACCTGAAGGATCCTCACCTCCTCTACCTGATGGATCCTCACCTCCTCTACCTGATGGATCCTCACCTCCTCTACCTGAAGGATCCTCTCCTCCTCTACCTGAAGGATCCTCACCTCCTCTACCTGATGGATCCTCTCCTCCTCTACCTGATGGATTCTCACCTCCTCTACCTGAAGGATCCTCACCTCCTCTACCTGAAGGATCCTCTCCTCCTCTACCTGATGGATCCTCACCTCCTCTACCTGAAGGATCCTCTCCTCCTCTACCTGATGGATCCTCTCCTCCTCTACCTGAAGGATCCTCACCTCCTCTACCTGATGGATCCTCTCCTCCTCTACCTGAAGGATCCTCTCCTCTACCTGAAGGATCCTCTCCTCTACCTGAAGGATCCTCACCTTCTCTACCTGAAGGATCCTCACCTCCTCTACCTGAAGGATCCTCACCTCCTCTACCTGAAGGATCCTCTCCTCCTCTACCTGAAGGATCCTCACCTCTACCTGAAGGATCCTCTCCTCCTCTACCTGAAGGATCCTCTCCTCCTCTACCTGAAGGATCCTCTCCTCCTCTACCTGATGGATCCTCTCCTCCTCCTGGGTGAAAGTGATTGCCCTGGTGAAAGACAAGGGGGAGGAGGGAAAAGTAGAGGAAGCTACTGAAGACTTGAGATGAACCCTTGTCTTTCTTGCACTAACACTCACAGGAGGAGAGGGAGAGGAAGCCACTGGAAACGTATTGAGAAGCATCCCTGGTAGCACAGAGTTCAGTCCAAACTCCCACTTTCTCTATCCTAGAGAGGTTGATAGGAGCCAGTCAGACAGACAGTGTTCTCTATAGTCTACTGTACTGGAGGTTGATAGGAGCCAGTCAGACAGACAGTGGTCCCTATAGTCTACTGTACTGGAGGTTGATAGGAGCCAGTCAGACAGACAGTGGTCTCTATAGTCTACTGTACTGGAGGTTGATCGGAGCCAGTCAGACAGACAGTGTTCTCTATAGTCTACTGTACTGGAGGTTGATAGGAGCCAGTCAGACAGACGGTGTTCTCTATAGTCTACTGTACTGGAGGTTGATCGGAGCCAGTCAGACAGACAGTGGTCTCTATAGTCTACTGTACTGGAGGTTGATAGGAGCCAGTCAGACAGACAGTGTTCTCTATAGTCTACTGTACTGGAGGTTGATAGGAGTCAGTCAGACAGACAGTGTCCAGTACAGTAGACTAGAGAGAACACTGTTGGTCTGCTGGTGGTAGGTGGTTAAGCAGTGTTACAGAGATACTGTGCAGTGGTACCAAGCTGTGTTACAGAGATACTGTGCAGCGGTACCAAGCTGTGTTACAGACAGATACTGTGCAGTGGTACCAAGCTGTGTTACAGACAGATACTGTGCAGCGGTACCAAGCTGTGTTACAGACAGATACTGTGCAGCGGTACCAAGCTGTGTTACAGACAGATACTGTGCAGCGGTACCAAGCTGTGTTACAGACAGATACTGTGCAGCGGTACCAAGCTGTGTTACAGACAGATACTGTGCAGCGGTACCAAGCTGTGTTAGAGAGAAGCTCAGTTGTCAGTTTCCATTTTCCTGCAGAGCTTCTAGGTGGGCAGCATGTAGTTCTATCCCAGCAGTAGCACACTAAGACCAGAGTTGGAGAACCCTACACTAGCTGGTTAGATTTCAGAGTTGATCCGATTGCAAGACAACACAAACAGATCTGGGATCAGGCTAGCTTCACAATGACCAGATGACACAGAATGACTAGTTAGTGTTTATAAACTGGTTGGGTCGAACCCTGAATGCTGATTGGCTGACAGCCATGGTATATCAGACCGTATACCACGGGTATGACAAAACATGTATTTTTACTGCTCTAATTATGTTGGTAACCAGTTTATAGCCTGAGATCCCCAAAGATTGGAAGGCTGCCACGGTCTTCCCCCTCTTCAAAGGGGGAGACACTCTAGACCCAAACTGTTACACACCTACATCTATCCTACCCTGCCTTTCTAAGGTCTTCAAAAGCAACGTGAACAAACAGATCACCGACCATTTCGAATCCCACCTTACCTTCTCCGCTATGCAATCTGGTTTCCGAGCTTGTCATGGGTGCACCTCAGCCACGCTCAAGGTCCTAAACAATCATAACCACCATCGATAAAAGACATTACTGTGCAGCTGTATTCATCGACCTGGCCAAGGCTTTCGACTTTGTCAATCACCACATTCTTATTGGCAGACTCAACAGCCTTGGTTTCTCAAATGACGGCCTCGCCTGGTTCACCAACTACTTCTCAGACAGAGTTCAGTGTGTCAAATCGGAGGGCCTGTTGTCCGGACCTCTGGCAGTCTCTATGGGGGTGCCACAGGGTTAAATTCTCGGGCCGACTCTTTTCTCTGTATACATCAATGATGTCGCTCTTGCTGCTGGTGATTCTTTGATCCACCTCTACGCAGACGACACCATTCTGTATACTTCTGACCCTTCTTTGGACACTGTGTTAACTAACCTCCAGACGAGCTTCAATGCCATACAACTCTCCTTCCGTGGCCCCCAACTGCTCTTAAATGCAAGTAAAACTAAATGCATGCTCTTCAACCGATCGCTGCCCACACCTGCCCGACCGTCTAGCATCAATACTCTGGACGGTTCTGACTTACAATATGTGGACAGCCTCAAATACCTAGGTGTCTGGTTAGACTGTAAACTCTCCTTCCAGACTCACATTAAGCATCTCCAATCCAAAATTAAATTGAGAATCAGCTTCCTATTTCGCAACAAAGCAACCTTCACTCATGCTGCCAAACATACCCTCGTAAAACTGACCATCCTACTGATCCTTGACTTCGGGGATGTCATTTACAAAATAGCCTCCAACACTCTACTCAGCAAATTGAATGCAGTCTATCACAGTGCCATCCATTTTGTCACCAAAGTCCCATATACTACCCACCACTGCGACCTGTATGCTCTCGTTGGCTGGCCCTCGCTTCATATTCGTCGCCAAACCCACTGGCTCCAGGTCATCTATAAGTCTTTGCTAGTTAAAGCCCCGCCTTATCTCAGCTCACTGGTCACCATAGCAGCACCCACCCGTAGCACACGCTCCAGCAGATATATTTCACTGGTCACCCCCAAAGCCATCACTTCCTTTGGCCGCCTTTCCTTCCAGTTCTCTGCTGCCAATGACTGGA
Organism: Brachymystax lenok tsinlingensis; assembly: GCA_030435695.1. Taxonomy (NCBI): domain Eukaryota; kingdom Metazoa; phylum Chordata; class Actinopteri; order Salmoniformes; family Salmonidae; genus Brachymystax; species Brachymystax lenok. The sequence continues at coordinate 6,877,459 of CM059819.1, read as the reverse complement.
ACGAATTGCAAAAATTACTGAAGCTGGAGACTCATATCTTCCTCACTAACTTTAAGCACCAGCTGTCAGAGCAGCTCACAGATCATTGCACCTATGCATAGCCCATCTGTAAACAGCCCATCCAACTACCTCATCCCCATATTGTTATAAATTTTTTTTGCTCCTTTGCACCCCAGTATCTCTACTTGCACATTCATCTTCTGCACATCTACCATTCCAGTGTTTAATTGCTATATTGTAATTATTTCGCCACCATGGCCTATTTATTGCCCTACCTCCCTTATCTTACCTCATTTGCACACACTGTATATAGACTTTTCTATTGTGTTATTGACTGTACGTTTGTTTATCCCACGTATAACTCTGTGTTGTTGTTTGTGTCGCTCTGCTTTGCTTTAACTTGGCCAGGTCGCAGTTGTAAATGAGAACTTGTTCTCAACTGGCCTACTTGTTTAAATAAAGGTTAAATACAGTGGGGCAAAAAAGTATTTAGTCAGCCACCAATTGTGCAGGTTCTCCAACTTAAAAAGATGGGAGAGGCCTGTAATTTTCATCATAGGTACACTTCAACTATGACAGACAAAATTAGGAAAAAAAATCCAGAAAATCACATTGTAGGATTTTTAATGAATTTATTTGCAAATTATGGTGGAAAATAAGTATTTGGTCACATACAAACAAGCAAGATTTCTGGCTCTCACAGACCTGTAACTTCTTCTTTAAGAGGCTCCTCTGTCCTCCACTCGTTACCTGTATTAATGGCACCTGTTTGAACTTGTTATCAGTATAAAAGACACCTGTCCACAACCTCAAACAGTCACACTCCAAACTCCACTATGGCCAAGACCAAAGAGCTGTCAAAGGACACCAGAAACAAAATTGTAGACCTGCACCAGGTTGGGAAGACTGAATCTGCAATAGGTAAGCAGCTTGGTTTGAAGAAATCAACTGTGGGAGCAATTATTAGGAAATGGAAGACATACAAGACCACTGATAATCCTCCTCGATCTGGGGCTCCACGCAAGATCTCACCCGTGGGGTCAAAATGATCACAAGAACGGTGAGCAAAAATCCCAGAACCACACGGGGACCTAGTGAATGACCTGCAGAGAGCTGGGACCAAAGTAACAAAGCCTACCATCAGTAACACACTACGCCGCCAGGGACTCAAATCCTGCAGTGCCAGACGTGTCCCCCTGCTTAAGCCAGTACATGTTCAGGCCCGTCTGAAGTTTGCTAGAGAGCATTTGTATGATCCAGATGAGGATTGGGAGAATGTCATATGGTCAGATGAAACCAAAATAGAACTTTTTGGTAAAAACTCAACTTGTCGTGTTTGGAGGACAAAGAATGCAGAGTTGCAGCCAAAGAACACCATACCTACTGTGAAGCATGGGGGTGGAAACATCATGCTTTGGGGCTGTTTTTCTGCAAAGGGACCAGGACGACTGATCCGTGTAAAGGAAAGAATGAATGGGGCCATGTATCGTGAGATTTTGAGTGAAAACCTACTTCCATCAGCAAGGGCATTGAAGATGAAACGTGGCTGGGTCTTTCAGCATGACAATGATCCCAAACACACCGCCTCGGCAACGAAGGAGTGGCTTCAGAAGAAGCATTTCAAGGTCCTGGAGTGGCCTAGCCAGTCTCCAGATCTCAACCCCATAGAAAATCTTTGGAGGGAGTTGAAAGTCCGTGTTGCCCAGCGACAGCCCCAAAACATCACTGCTCTAGAGGAGATCTGCATGGAGGAATGGGCCAAAATACCAGCAACAGTGTGAAAACCTTGTGAAGACTTACAGAAAACGTTTGACCTCTGTCATTGCCAACAAAGGGTATATAACAAAGTATTGAGATAAACTTTTGTTATTGACCAAATACTTATTTTCCACCATAATTTGCAAATAAATAAATAAAAAATCCTACAATGTGATTTTCTGGATTTCTTTTTCTCATTTCGTCTGTCATAGTTGAAGTGTACCTATGATGAAAATTACAGGCCTCTCTCATCTTTTTAAGTTGGAGAACTTGCACAATTGGTGGCTGACTAAATACTTTTTTGCCCCACTGTAAATAATAAAAGATTATAGCAATAAGGCACCTCGGGGGTTTGTGGTATATGGCCAATATACCACGGCTCAGGGCTGTATCCAGGCACTCCGCGTTGCGTCGTATACCACACCTCCTCGGGCATTATTGCTTAAGTATACAATATGATTCAGTGCCTTGTTGAAATGTATGGAGACAGAAGAAACACAGACCACATATTTGTAATTAAACTATATTTTAACAACTGTCAATTCTATATGGTACAATATTGACCAGGAGTCACAGAAGTGGAGTCATTTGATTGACAGGAAGGAGAAGGTGCTATATGGATCTGGTTCAGCCTATTGGAAGTCTGTACACACAGAGGATGTAGTGGTTACACGAGGAACAAGGGAAAGCTATATAGTCCATCCGTAGACACACTCCCATCTTGTGAAAACATTTCTCAAAACAGTGATAGAAATGTATCCGCTTGTATCATGGTGTTACTCACAGACATCCTACAACCAGATGTCTTCGTTGGTGTATCAGTGGCTGTAGTACAATGTTCAAATACAGTTCATCATGGCATGGCTGCATTCTAAAGAAGGTCGACTTCTTCCGTTTGTTTTGTTTTAAACGGAGGGACTATATAATATCATCACACCAAACCCACTCCCAAAATATTATATAAAAAGTTGAGCCCAGAAAAATGGGTACATATACTATATCCGTAGAGAAACATCCACACGTTAAGGTAATGTTGTCATATATACTGGGGCCACTTCTAAAGAGAGAGAGACTAAATGTGATAGGCACAAACACAAAGAAAATCTGCAACAACAAAAAAACTAAAACAAAGAGATCTCACAGGGTTGATTTAAAGGCCCAGATCATGTGTTGTTCTCAGAAAATATTATTTCACATACTTCCTAGTTTATATTTCACCCAGCCAGCAGCAACAACCAAGTCCCCCCTAAAATATCCCCACTGACCATACTAACAAAACAAACAGACCACAGTAGTGGAGGAAGCACACATCCTATACGAACAACAGATTTGAAGGAGATAATTCATACTTTTGTTCTAGAAAACAGACAGAAAGAAATCTGAAGTATTATACATGCAACATCGTCATTGAACATTGCACTCGTTACAGATGGGTCGTCTAGCATAGTTTGGGGTTTCTGTGCCTCCTCGGACTATAAAGTCCTGGTTTCATCTATTCACATTTCTAAAGGAGCCTCGTCTTCGTTTCTTATGCCCATTACAGTCCTGCAGACTGACTGCAGATTCAAAAGGCTACTGTTTACTGAAACCCTTTAAACTTCTGCTATTGAACCAAGCATCTGTTTGTTCCCTTCATGGTCTCATGTCGTCATTATGACAACATCAACATAACTCCTTTTTCTCCTTTTCTAAAAATCTCTTCTTATGTCGTCCTGTTGTTGATGTTATTGTCCTGTTGTTGTTGTCGTCCTGTTGTTGATGCTATTGTCCTGTTGTTGTTGTCGTCCTGTTGTTGATGCTATTGTCCTGTTGTTGATGTTATTGTCCTGTTGTTGATGTCGTCGTGTTGTTGATGTTATTGTCCTGTTGTTGATGTTATTGTCCTGTTGTTGATGTTGTCGTGTTGTTGATGTTATTGTCCTGTTGTTGATGTTATTGTCCTGTTGTTGTTATTGTCCTGTTGTTGATGTCGTCGTGTTGTTGATGTTATTGTCCTGTTGTTGATGTTATTGTCCTGTTGTTGATGTTATTGTCCTGTTGTTGATGTTATTGTCCTGTTGTTGATGTTATTGTCCTGTTGTTGATGTTATTGTCCTGTTGTTGTTGTTGTCCTGTTGTTGTCGTTGTTGTCCTGTTGCGGTCGTTGTTGTCCTGTTGCGGTCGTTGTTGTCCTGTTGCGGTCGTTGTTGTCCTGTTGCGGTCGTTGTTGTCCCGTTGTGGTGGTTGTAGTTGTTGTTGTCCTGTTGTGGTCGTTGTTGTCCTGTTGTGGTTGCTGTTGTTGTCACACTACTAGGATTCCTTAAATAATGTTTAAAAAAAAATCATTTTCATAGTAATATTGAATTAGTGTGTTACTATGGTGATGCATGGTCATCCGTCTAGTTTGGCCGGTTCTCCTGAGGCACTTGATGACACCGCCGTGTCATGTATTTGTTGTGTAAGCACATATTAACTAACAAGTAACAAACTGTCTTTAAACACACCTGAGATCGACATGAAGCAACAATATAAGACAAGTCTTAAAAAGTAGATATCTTCTATATTTCCCTAATGTCATAAAGAGGCCAGTAGGATACCGTGTGATTATTACTTAACTGTTGCTGTACTGCATTAGTTGTTGTCGTTTAAATACATGTAGCCCTTTTTAAACCCTTTCAGCCCTCTTAGTTCAGCCTGTAGAAACAACAACAGAACTATAGAACCTGTCACCTGTTCTAGAACTGGAACCTGTCTCCCCCCACAGAGACAGAGCAGTAACCAGAGAGAGACTCTAGGTTCTAGTTCCAGAACACTGACTGACTGACACACCAGATGGAACCATCAGGTGATCCCCTGCCTGCCCTCTCTCTACCCCCCCTTCCGTCTCTTTCTCTCCCTCTCTGTACTGTGTAGTGTGTTTATAGCTGATTGGTTCAGTGTGGTCTCCACTTTGGGGGAGTGGCGCCACAGAGTCCTGTCCTGAAGGTATTTATAACCCCCCCATCTCTAACCGGTCATCCCTCCATCCCTCTCTCCTCTGTCCCCTCCTCCCTCAGTTATCCACCCCTAGTTTGGACAGGCCCTGTCTGAACTCGTGCAGCTCATCGATCTTCCCATCCAGGACATCCATGAACTTCTTCAGCTCTCCCTTCATGTTGCCCTGCTTGGACTGGCTGTCCTCGATGTCGGCCTGAAGACCCTCCATCCTATCCTCCAGGTCCTTGTTCTTCACCTCAGCAGCCTAAAGAGAGAGAGATTATGAAGTTAGATGCTGCCATACCGTTATAAATTACTATAACTTTCATCTCAGCCTACAGATGAGACAATAACGTATATTAGTCGCTAATTATTACGTTGAGACAGAATATGGAGAGGGGGAGGATAGAGATGGGGGAGAGAAAGGGTGGAGGGAAAGGGAGAGAACAGGGGGAGAGAACAAAAGGGAGAGGGGGAGCGAGAGGGGGAGGGAGAGGGGGAGCGAGGGGGAGAGCGAGAAGAGGGGAGGGGGAGGGAGCGAGAGCCAGGGGAGGGAGAGCGAGAAGGGGGAGGGAGAGGGGAGGGAGAGGGAGCGAGAGCCAGGGGGAGGGAGAGCGAGAAGGGGGGAGGGAGAGCGAGAAGAGGGGGAGGGGGAGGGAGCGAGAGCCAGGGGGAGGGAGAGCGAGGGAGTTAGAGCGAGAGGGCTAAACTGGTGCCTGGTGGCATTTCTCAGCTGCCTGTTGAAACCTGATCACTGTGTGGGAGACCTGCTTTAAATAGAGAGACCACTGGACCAGACACTACTGCTACTGTCTGGTATAGAGCTAGAGTTAATAGAATGGATATATAACCTGCTTTAAATAGAGAGACCACTGGATCAGACACTACTGCTACTGTCTGGTATAGAGCTAGAGTTAATAGAATGGATACATAACCTGCTTTAAATAGAGAGACCACTGGACCAGACACCACTGCTACTGTCTGGTATAGAGCTAGAGTTAATAGAATGGATATATAACCTGCTTTAAATAGAGAGACCACTGGATCAGACACTACTGCTACTGTCTGGTATAGAGCTAGAGTTAATAGAATGGATACATAACCTGCTTTAAATAGAGAGACCACTGGACCAGACACCACTGCTACTGTCTGGTATAGAGCTAGAGTTAATAGAATGGATACATAACCTGCTTTAAATAGAGAGACCACTGGACCAGACACTACTGCTACTGTCTGGTATAGAGCTATAGTTAATAGAATGGATACATAACCTGCTTTAAATAGAGAGACCACTGGACCAGACACCACTGCTACTGTCTGGTATAGAGCTAGAGTTAATAGGATGGATATATAACCTGCTTTAAATAGAGAGACCACTGGACCAGACACTACTGCTACTGTCTGGTATAGAGCTAGAGTTAATAGAATGGATATATAACCTGCTTTAAATAGAGAGACCACTGGACCAGACACTACTGCTACTGTCTGGTATAGAGCTAGAGTTAATAGGATGGATACATAACCTGCTTTAAATAGAGAGACCACTGGACCAGACACTACTGCCACTGTCTGGTATAGAGCTAGAGTTAATAGAATGGATATATAACCTGCTTTAAATAGAGAGACCACTGGACCAGACACTACTGCTACTGTCTGGTATAGAGCTAGAGTTAATAGGATGGATACATAACCTGCTTTAAATAGAGAGACCACTGGACCAGACACTACTGCCACTGTCTGGTATAGAGCTAGAGTTAATAGAATGGATATATAACCTGCTTTAAATAGAGAGACCACTACTGCTACTGTCTGGTATAGAGCTAGAGTTAATAGAATGGATATATAACCTGCTTTAAATAGAGAGACCACTGGACCAGACACTACTGCTACTGTCTGGTATAGAGCTAGAGTTAATAGAATGGATACATAACCTGCTTTAAATGGAGAGACCACTGGACCAGACACTACTGCTACTGTCTGGTATAGAGCTAGAGTTAATAGAATGGATACATAACCTGCTTTAAATAGAGAGACCACTGGACCAGACACTACTGCTACTGTCTGGTATAGAGCTAGAGTTAATAGAATGGATATATAACCTGCTTTAAATAGAGAGACCACTGGACCAGACACTACTGCTACTGTCTGGTATAGAGCTAGAGTTAATAGAATGGATATATAACCTGCTTTAAATAGAGAGACCACTGGACCAGACACTACTGCTACTGTCTGGTATAGAGCTAGAGTTAATAGAATGGATATATAACCTGCTTTAAATAGAGAGACCACTGGACCAGACACTACTGCTACTGTCTGGTATAGAGCTAGAGTTAATAGAATGGATATATAACCTGCTTTAAATAGAGAGACCACTGGACCAGACACTACTGCTACTGTCTGGTATAGAGCTAGAGTTAATAGAATGGATATATAACCTGCTTTAAATAGAGACCCACTGGACCAGACACTACTGCTACTGTCTGGTATAGAGCTAGAGTTAATAGAATGGATACATAACCTGCTTTAAATAGAGAGACCACTGGATCAGACACTACTGCTACTGTCTGGTATAGAGCTAGAGTTAATAGAATGGATATATAACCTGCTTTAAATAGAGAGACCACTGGACCAGACACTACTGCCTGGTATAGAGCTAGAGTTAATAGAATGGATATATAACCTGCTTTAAATAGAGAGACCACTGGACCAGACACTACTGCTACTGTCTGGTATAGAGCTAGAGTTAATAGAATGGATACATAACCTGCTTTAAATAGAGAGACCACTGGACCAGACACTACTGCTACTGTCTGGTATAGAGCTAGAGTTAATAGAATGGATACATAACCTGCTTTAAATAGAGAGACCACTGGACCAGACACTACTGCTAATGTCTGGTATAGAGCTAGAGTTAATAGAATGGATACATAACCTGCTTTAAATAGAGAGACCACTGGATCAGACACTACTGCTACTGTCTGGTATAGAGCTAGAGTTAATAGAATGGATACATAACCTGCTTTAAATAGAGAGACCACTGGACCAGACACTACTGCTAATGTCTGGTATAGAGCTAGAGTTAATAGAATGGATACATAACCTGCTTTAAATAGAGAGACCACTGGACCAGACACTACTGCTACTGTCTGGTATAGAGCTAGAGTTAATAGAATGGATACATAACCTGCTTTAAATAGAGAGACCACTGGACCAGACACTACTGCTAATGTCTGGTATAGAGCTAAAACCAAATCATATTCAGCTGTTTCTGCCAAGCTGATACATTTGATTACAATGATTCTGTCTGTGCCCCAAAGGCACCCTTTTTAGTGCACTCCTTTTGACCACGACCCATATGGGCCCATAGGGGTCTGGTCTAAAGTAGTGCACTATATAGGGAATAGGTTGCCATTTGGGCTGCATCTCATGTCTTTATGAGCACTTCATATTCAAGAGATCTGTAATTACAATACTGTGATTAAATAGCACTGTGATTAAACGGAGCTGTGATTAAACGGAGCTGTGATTAAACGGGAACTGTGATTAAACGGGAACTGTGATTAAACGGAGCTGTGATTAAACGGAGCTGTGATTAAACGGAGCTGTGATTAAACGGAACTCCACTCTAGTCTATTCTCTATGAGAGAATACCTTTTAATAACAGTGTGGATCATAGCAACCATTTAACAAGATATACAGTATAGTCATCATAGTTATAAACAGAACACTAATGGACCTGTTTATTAATACAGAACCATGTGGAATATTCAGAATAAACTCAGCAACAATAACTTGTTAGAGACTCAAAAAAATAGGTGTGTGTGTGTTTGTACGTGTTGTGTGTGTGTTTGAACGTGTTGTGTGTGTGTTTGTACGTGTGTGTGTGTTTGTACGTGGTGTGTGTGTGTGTGTGTTCGTGGTGTGTGTGTGTGTTTGTACGTGGTGTGTGTGTGTGTGTTTGTACGTGGTGTGTGTGTGTTTGTACGTGTGTGTGTGTGTGTATGTGTGTGTTTGTGCGTGTGTGTGTGTGTGTGTAATGTGTTGTGTGTGTGTGTAACGTGGTGTGTGTGTGTGCGTGGTGTGTGTGTCAGGTGTGTGTATGTTTGTACGTGGTGTGTGTGTGTGTGTGTGTGTATGTTTGTACGTGGTGTGTGTGTGTTTGTATGTGTGTGTTTGTACGTGGTGTGTGTGTGTTTGTATGTGTGTGTTTGTACGTGGTGTGTGTGTGTGTGTACGTGGTGTGTGTGTGTGTGTACGTGTTGTGTGTGTGTTTGCAACGTGGTGTGTGTGTGGTAACGTGGTGTGTGTGTGTTTATCGTGGTGTGTGTGTGTTTGTATGTGTGTGTTTGTGTGTGGTGTGTTTGTATGTGTGTGTGTGTGTCGTGGTGTGTGTGTGTGTGCAGTAACGCAGGTGTGTGTGTGCGTGTGTGTGTGTGTGTTTGTACGTGGTGTGTGTGTGTGTTTGTATGTGTGTGTTTGTACGTGGTGTGTGTGTGTGTTTGTATGTGTGTGTTTGTACGTGGTGTGTGTGTGTTTGTATGTGTGTACGTGTGGTGTGTGTGTGTTTGTATGTGGTGTGTGTGTGTGTTTGTATGTGTGGTGTTTCAGTGGTGTGTGTGTGGCTCATAACGTGGTGTGTGTTTGTATGTGTGTGTTGCACGCAGTGTGTGTGTTTGTATGTGTGTGTTTATACGTGGTGTGTGTGTGTTTGTACGTGGTGTGTGTGTGTGTACGTGTTGTGTATGTGTGTGTACGTGTTGTGTGTTTCTACGTGTTGTGTGTTTGTACGTGTTGTGTGTTTGAACGTGTTGTGTGTGTGTGTGTGTGCAACGTGTTGTGTGTGTGTGTGTGTTGTGTGTGTGTGTGTACGTGTTGTGTATGTGTGTGTGTGTACGTGTTGTGTGTGGCACGTTGTGTGTGCACGTGTGTGTGTGGCACGTATTGTGTTGTGTGTGTGTGTCTATGCGTGTTGTGTGTGTGTAACGTGTTGTGTGTGTGTGTGCGTGTTGTGTGTGTGTGTGTGTGTGTGACGCGTGTGTGTGTGTGTGACGTCGGTGTGTGTGTGTGTGATCGTGTTGTGTGTGTGTGCGTGTTGTGTATGTGTGTGTACGTGTTGTGTATGTGTGTGTACGTGTTGTGTGTATGTGTGTGTATGCGTGTTGTGTATGTGTGTGTGTACGTGTTGTGTATGTACGTGTTGTGTGTGTGTGTGTGACGTGTTGTGTGTGTGTGTACGTGTTGTGTGTGTGTGTGTACGTGTGTGTGTGTGTGTGTACGTGTTGTGTGTGTGTGTGTGTGCATGTGTTGTGTGTGTACATGTTGTGTGTGTGTACGTGTTGTGTGTGTGTGTACGTGTGTGTGTGTGTGTGTGTACGTGTTGTGCATGTGTGTGTACGTGTTGTGTGTATCATAATGTAATGGAACAATCTGGATCTGCTGCTTCACCCAGAGAGAGAGAGTGCGCGTCACTCCCAGTTCCAGCTTATCGGGTTAGGCTTCAGTACCTGTAGTTTCTCTGTGATGCTCTCACACTCTGTCATTAGTTAAGGGGTTAAGGGTTAGGGTGTAGGGGTTAGGCTTCAGTACCTGTAGTTTCTCTGTGATGCTCTCACACTCTGTCATTAGTTAAGGGGTTAAGGGTTAGGGTGTAGGGGTTAGGCTTCAGTACCTGTAGTTTCTCTGTGATGCTCTCACACTCTGTCATGAGTTAAGGGGTTAAGGGTTAGGGTGTAGGGGTTAGGCTTCAGTACCTGTAGTTTCTCTGTGATGCTCTCACACTCTGTCATTAGTTAAGGGGTTAAGGGTTAGGGTGTAGGGGTTAGGCTTCAGTACCTGTAGTTTCTCTGTGATGCTCTCACACTCTGCCATGAGTTGAGGGATGATCTCTGCTTGCTTCCTCAGGTTCTCCAGTTCCTGGAAGGAAACACATCACATATTAATATGTACCTCAGTCCTCCTCAGTCCTACTGTACCTCAGTCGTCCTACTGTACCTCAGTCCTCATCAGTCCTCCTGTACCTCAGTCCTCCTCAGACCTCCTGTACCTCAGTCCTCATCAGACCTCCTGTACCTCAGTCCTCATCAGACCTCCTGTACCTCAGTCCTCATCAGACCTCCTGTACCTCAGTCCTCATCAGTCCTCCTGTACCTCAGTCCTCCTCAGACCTCCTGTACCTCAGTCCTCATCAGACCTCCTGTACCTCAGTCCTCATCAGACCTCCTGTACCTCAGTCCTCATCAGACCTCCTGTAACTCAGTCCTCATCAGACCTCCTGTACCTCAGTCCTCATCAGTCCTACTGTACCTCAGTCCTCCTCAGACCTCCTGTACCTCAGTCCTCATCAGACCTACTGTACCTCAGTCCTCATCAGTCCTCCTGTACCTCAGTCCTCCTCAGTCCTACTGTACCTCAGTCCTCATCAGACCTCCTGTACCCCTCAACCGCTGGCTCTGCCCCCCAACCACATCTCAGCCCTCCACCCCCCTACCCCCAACCCCTCCACCCAGTCTCTGCCCCCAACCCCTCCACCCAGTCTCTGCCCCCCAACCCAGTCTACCCCCCAACCCCTCCACCCAGTCTCTGCCCCCAACCCAGTCTCCACCCAGTCTACCCCCAACCCTCCACCCAGTCTCTACCCCCAACCCCTCCACCCAGTCTCTACCCCCAACCCCTCCACCCAGTCTCTACCCCCCCAACCCCTCCACCCAGTCTCTACCCCCAACCCCTCCACCCAGTCTCCATCCCCCAACCCTCCACCCAGTCTCCATCCCCCAACCCCTCCACCCAGTCTCTACCCCCCCAACCTCCACCCAGTCTCTACCCCCAACCCCTCCACCCAGTCTCTATCCCCCAACCCCTCCACCCAGTCTCTACCCCCAACCCTCCACCCAGTCTCTACCCCCCAACCCCTCCACCCAGTCTCTATCCCCCAACCCCTCCACCCAGTCTCTATCCCCCAACCCCTCCACCCAGTCTCTACCCCCAACCCCTCCACCCAGTCTCTACCCCCAACCCTCCACCCAGTCTCTACCCCCCAACCCCTCCACCCAGTCTCTACCCCCAACCCTCCACCCAGTCTCTACCCCCAACCCTCCACCCAGTCTCTACCCCCACAACCCTCCACCCAGTCTCTACCCCCAACCCTCCACCCAGTCTCTACTCCACCCAACCCCTCTCCACCCAGTCTCTACCCCAACCCATCCACCCAGTCTCTACCCCCAACCCATCCACCCAGTCTCTACCCCCAACCCTCCACCCAGTCTCTACTCCCCCAACCCTCCACCCAGTCTCTATCCCCCAACCCATCCACCCAGTCTCTCCCCCAACCCCTCCTCTCAGCCCTCCACCCCCCTGCCCCCGCCCCCAACTCCTAGAATGACCACATCAAACTGTGATGTTAGCTGAAGTGCTAATTGTTCAGTTTGTTTGAAGTGGCCCCAAGGTCACGGCTGACGAGGCACCGGGGTCAACGCCACGGAAGTTCAATAATTCATGGTCACGTTTTTTATTGTCAGGTGCTGCAGGAGAGAAGTGAGGGGTGGGAAGATGACAAGCAAGGGAGTAGAAGGAGAGAGAGAGAGAGAGAGAGAGAGAGAGACAGAGAGAGAGAGAGAGAGAGAGAGAGAGAGAGAGAGAGAGAGAGAGAGAGAGAGAGAGAGAGAGAAGGCGGCAGCAGGTTGTTGTGGTGAGTCATTCTTCTCCTTGTCCACTGTGACTGAAGCTACAGATGAACCACAACGTTATGAACACCAGACAGGATGGACCTCTCCTCTTCTCTCACTCTCTTCCTCCCCATCCCTCTCTCGGTTTCTCTCGCTCTCAAAATGACTTATATTCTCTTACTCTCCATCTCTCTCTCTAACATGATCTAGATGTAAAGCTTGGATGCTTCTAAACTAGCCGTGAAGATTACACACACTGTCATGATGCTTTTAAACTAGCCGTGACGATTACACAGACTGTCATGATGCTTCTAAACTAGCTGTGACGATTACAGACTGTCATGATGCTTCTAAACTAGCTGTGAAGATTACACAGACTGTCATGATGCTTCTAAACTAGCTGTGAAGATTACACACACTGTCATGATGCTTCTAAACTAGCTGTGAAGATTACACAGACTGTCATGATGCTTCTAAACTAGCCGTGAAGATTACACACACTGTCATGATGCTTCTAAACTAGCCATGACAACTACACAAACTGTCATGATGCTTCTAAACTAGCCGTAAAGATTACCCAGACTGTCATGATGCTTCTAAACTAGCTGTGACGATTACAGACTGTCATGATGCTTCTAAACTAGCCGTGAAGATTACACAGACTGTCATGATGCTTCTAAACTAGCTGTGACGATTACACAAACTGTCATGATGCTTCTAAACTAACTGTGAAGATTACACAGACTGTCATGATGCTTCTAAACTAGCTGTGAAGATTACAGACTGTCATGATGCTTCTAAACTAACTGTGAAGATTACACAGACTGTCATGATGCTTCTAAACTAGCTGTGAAGATTACAGACTGTCATGATGCTTCTAAACTAGCTGTGAAGATTACACAGACTGTCATGATGCTTCTAAACTAGCTGTGAAGATTACACAGACTGTCATGATGCTTCTAAACTAGCTGTGAAGATTACAGACTGTCATGATGCTTCTAAACTAGCTGTGAAGATTACACAGACTGTCATGATGCTTCTAAACTAGCTGTGAAGATTACAGACTGTCATGATGCTTCTAAACTAGCCGTGAAGATTACACACACTGTCATGATGCTTCTAAACTAGCTGTGAAGATTACACAGACTGTCATGATGCTTCTAAACTAGCTGTGAAGATTACAGACTGTCATGATGCTTCTAAACTAGCTGTGAAGATTACACAGACTGTCATGATGCTTCTAAACTAGCTGTGAAGATTACAGACTGTCATGATGCTTCTAAACTAGCCGTGAAGATTACACACACTGTCATGATGCTTCTAAACTAGCTGTGACGATTACACAGACTGTCATGATGCTTCTAAACTAGCTGTGAAGATTACACACACTGTCATGATGCTTCTAAACTAGCTGTGAAGATTACACACACTGTCATGATGCTTCTAAACTAGCTGTGAAGATTACACAGACTGTCATGATGCTTCTAAACTAGCTGTGAAGATTACAGACTGTCATGATGCTTCTAAACTAGCCGTGAAGATTACACACACTGTCATGATGCTTCTAAACTAGCTGTGAAGATTACACAGACTGTCATGATGCTTCTAAACTAGCTGTGAAGATTACAGACTGTCATGATGCTTCTAAACTAGCTGTGAAGATTACAGACTGTGATGATGCTTCTAAACTAGCTGTGAAGATTACACAGACTGTCATGATGCTTCTAAACTAGCTGTGACGATTACACAGACTGTCATGATGCTTCTAAACTAGCTGTGACGATTACAGACTGGCATGATGCTTCTAAACTAGCCGTGAAGATTACACAGACGGTCATGATGCTTCTAAACTAGCTGTGAAGATTACAGACTGTGATGATGCTTCTAAACTAGCTGTGAAGATTACACAGACTGTCATGATGCTTCTAAACTAGCTGTGACGATTACAGACTGGCATGATGCTTCTAAACTAGCCGTGAAGATTACACAGACGGTCATGATGCTTCTAAACTAGCTGTGAAGATTACAGACTGTCATGATGCTTCTAAACTAGCTGTGAAGATTACAGACTGTCATGATGCTTCTAAACTAACTGTGAAGATTACACAGACTGTCATGATGCTTCTAAACTAGCTGTGAAGATTACACAGACTGTCATGATGCTTCTCAGAGTAATAATGATCTCATCTCCTGTCTTTACAGGACTACACCACCCTAGAGACATCATCACAGCCACTCCTGGTTATCATAATCATCTCTCCATTCAGAGAGAGAGAGGAAGTGAGAAAGGAGACCACTTAGCAGGAGTCTGATCTGTCAGACTGTTCATCTGACCCAGCAGGACACAGAGGAAAGGACCCACTTACAGTAAATGCACCTGGGCTGTGTGTGTGTGTGCGCATCAGACAGGTTCTGTCTCCGTCTCTCTGTCATCGCTGTACCTCTCAGTTCAACCAGGGTTCATGAAATGATGATCAAAACAGGATCAACAGAAGGAAATAAATCCAAGGTGTAAATCAAACTGGTTTCAGCTTTAAAGTCTTTGTCAGGGTGGTTTACTGCCCAAACCAATAGGTTTCAAATAGTCACACACACACACACACGGCTGAAAAGACCCCCTGTCTAGAGCATGAAAGGGAAACACGCTGACACCCCTGCCAACAGAGAGGGAGAGAGCAAGAGGGAGAGAGGGAGGGAGAGCGCGAGAGAGGGAGGGAGAGCGCGAGAGAGAGAGGGAGGGAGAGCGCGAGGGAGAGCGCGAGAGAGGGAGGGAGAGCGCGAGAGAGGGAGGGAGAGCGCGAGAGAGGGAGGGAGAGCGCGAGAGAGGGAGGGAGAGCGCGAGAGAGAGCGCGAGGGAGAGCGCGAGGGAGAGCGCGAGGGAGAGTGCGAGAGAGGGAGGGAGAGCGCGAGAGAGGGAGGGAGAGCGCGAGAGAGGGAGGGAGAGTAGTGTGGAGAGAAAGAGCAAGAGAGGGAAAGCAAGAGAAGGAGCAAAATAAAGAGACAGAAAGAACAAGAGGGTGAGAGGGTGAGAGAGAGGGACTGTCCAAGAGACAGAAACCAGACAGACCATCAGCTCTAGAGTGGGAGATTAGAAGGATAGAGGGATCCAGGGCAGGGAGGAGGGGCAGTAGAACGAGACAGAGAGAACAACAGGGTGAGAGAGAGGGACTGTCCAAGAGACAGAAACCAGACAGACCATCAGCT
Source organism: Brachymystax lenok tsinlingensis (assembly GCA_030435695.1). Lineage (NCBI taxonomy): Eukaryota > Metazoa > Chordata > Actinopteri > Salmoniformes > Salmonidae > Brachymystax > Brachymystax lenok. The sequence continues at coordinate 6,861,881 of CM059819.1, read as the reverse complement.
CTAGAGTGGGAGATTAGAAGGATAGAGGGATCCAGGGCAGGGAGGAGGGGCAGTAGAACGAGACAGAGAGAACAACAGGGTGAGAGAGAGGGACTGTCCAAGAGACAGAAACCAGACAGACCATCAGCTCTAGAGTGGGAGATTAGAAGGATAGAGGGATCCAGGGCAGGGAGGAGGGGCAGTAGAACGAGACAGAGAGAACAACAGGGTGAGAGAGAGGGACTGTCCAAGAGACAGAAACCAGACAGACCATCAGCTCTAGAGAGGGAGATTAGAAGGATAGAGGGATCCAGGGCAGGGAGGAGGGGCAGTAGAACGAGACAGAGAGAACAACAGGGTGAGAGAGAGGGACTGTCCAAGAGACAGAAACCAGACAGACCATCAGCTCTAGAGTGGGAGATTAGAAGGATAGAGGGATCCAGGGCAGGGAGGAGGGGCAGTAGAACGAGACAGAGAGAACAACAGGGTGAGAGAGAGGGACTGTCCAAGAGACAGAAACCAGACAGACCATCAGCTCTAGAGTGGGAGATTAGAAGGATAGAGGGATCCAGGGCAGGGAGGAGGGGCAGTAGAACGAGACAGAGAGAACAACAGGGTGAGAGAGAGGGACTGTCCAAGAGACAGAAACCAGATCGGTCCAGAAGAGGCAGTAGAACGAGCGGTATAAGTCAATGTCTAGGTTTCCATCCAATTGGTGACATATTTCCATGAGAATATTAATAATGAAAATATGCCCATTTTTCCCACCAGCGGTGTTTTTCCACCAAACGGACCTGTTGCTGATAAGAATCAGCGCGTGATGACGTAGTGCACACAGAACGTCTTCACGTACCGAATAAAAATAACAAAAGTTCAATGCGTTTCCGTCACATTTTCAATTCTACCCATAGTTTTGTTACAGAAACTGTTGCGTTAAATAGCTAATGTGTCTCCTCTGGGTCTTGGCACGTGTGCTCTGGCCAATAGCTGGCAGATACAGGGAGGGTAGGCTAGTCTACATGATGAGATTATTATGGATAAAACAGAGAATATTTTTTATTTGTGAAACTGCAATCAAACATCGACCATCATGTCACCAGAATCAGACCCTCAATATTTATTGGAAAGAACCATCAACCATCACTGTCCACTTTCACCACCCTGTGAAGTTCATCAAGTCATTTCATCTGTAGCCTAATAAACTGTGAAGTCATTTAATCTGTAGTTTAATAAACTGTGAAATTCATCATACTGCAAGTCATTAAATCTGTAGCCTAATAAACTGTGAACTCATTTAATCTGTAGCCTAATAAACTGAAATTCATCACACTGTAAATAATTTAATCTGTAGCTTAATAATCTGTAAATCATTTAATCTGTAGCCTAATAAACTGCAAATCATTTAATCTGTAGTTTAATAAACTGTAAATCATTTAATTTGTAGTTTAATAAACTGTAAATCATTTAATCTGTAGTTTAATAAACTGTAAATCATTTAATCTGTAGTTTAATAAACTGTAAATCATTTAATCTGTAGCCTAATAAACTGCACGGTTTCCCGAGTCGTAGTGGGAGGTCCACACACCATATCATGGCGTGAGACTCTCAAGTTTACTTCAAAATGATGCTTATTATATAAATATTTGCGCATAAAGGCGTTTCCACCACCATTAATTTTAGAGACACAAAAAGATCCCACCTAAAAGATCCAATTAACAAATGATTTGTCTGCATTAATACAATCGTACGGAAATGTCCTATTTCCATCACAGCTTTTTATATTACAGTATGACTTTACTGGCACAACTGTGGATGGAAACATGGTTACGGCTAATGAAACGTGTCTGCAGGCAGAATCAGTATTGATCCATTAATGAACGGAAGTCCTGATCACCACGGCCATGCCGGCTCAAAGCCTCATTGGGACGAACTGGAATAAATGTCAGGGTGCGTAGAACCAGCCATCTTGGGGCTGCAGTTGCTTGGCAGCTGGGCAGAAGTGACATGGAGACGATGTTACTGGCAGACCCAGTGCCTCGGGTTCCTGGTGTCATTTAGAATGACTACAGGGGCAGAGAGCAGTGGCATTACAGTAACATTATTAATGTGGTCTGAAATAACATGACCGGGTAAAGAGTCAGAGCTGCCATTACCAGATATAGAGGGAGACATTTTCTATAAGCAGTAAATATGATGAATAATACAGATTTTTCCCCTTTCTCTGCGTGTTCTTGAACGAGAAGGTAGGAGACCTGTAAAAACACTGAAGTCAGCAATAAACACCTTTGCTGGCTTTGAGGACAATACAGTGCCACCGACACGGCCCGCTACCAAAACCTGCGGGCTCTCCTTCACGCAGCCAACGTGAGTAAGACATTTAAACGTGTTAACCCTTGCAAGGCTGCCGGCCCAGACGGCATCCCTGTCCGCGTCCTCAGAGCATGCGCAGACCAGCTGGCTGGTGTGTTTACGGACATATTTAAACAATCCTTATCCCAGTCTGCTGTTCCCACATGCTTCAAGAGGGCCACCATTGTTCCTGTTCCCAAGAAAGCTAAGGTAACTGAGCTAAATGACTATCGCCCCGTAGCACTCACTTCCGTCATCATGAAGTGCTTTGAGAGATTAGCCAAGGATCATATCACCTCCACCCTACCTGTCACCCTAGACCCACTCCAATTTTCTTACCGCCCCAATAGGTCCACAGACGACGCAATCGCAATCACACTGCATACTGCCCTAACCCATCTGGACAAGAGGAATACTTATGTAAGAATGCTGTTCATCAACTACAGTTTAACATTTAACACCATCGTACCCTCCAAGCTCGTCATTAAGCTCGAGACCCTAGGTCTCGACCCCGCCCTGTGCAACTGGGTCCTGGACTTCCTGACGGGCCGGTCCCAGGTGGTGAGGGTAGGAAACAACATCTCCACCCCACTGATCCTCAACACTGGGGCCCCACAAGGGTGCGTTCTCAGCCCTCTCCTGTACTCCCTGTTCACCCATGACTGCGTGGCCATTCACACCTCCAACTCAATCATCAAGTTTGCAGACAACACTACAGTGGTAGGCTTGATTACCAACAACAACGAGACGGCCTACAGGGAGGAGGTGAGGGCCCTCGGAGTGTCAGGAAAATAACCTCTCACTCAACGTCAACAAAACAAAGGAGATAATCGTGGACTTCAGGAAACAGGAGAGGGAGCACCCCCCTATCCACATCGACTGGACAGTAGTGGAGAAGGTGGAAAGTTTTAATTTCCTCGGCGTACACATCACAGACAAACTGAAATGGCCCACCCACACAGACAGCGTGGTGAAGAAGGCGTAACAGCGCCTCTTCAACCTCAGGAGGCTTAAGAAATTTGGCTTGTCACCTAAAACACTCACAAACTTTTACAGATGCACAATCGAGAGCATCCTGTCGGGCTGTATCACCGCCGGGTACGGCAACTGCACCGCCCACAACCGCAAGGCTCTCCAGAGGGTAGTGAGGTCTGCACAACGCATCACCAGGGGCAAACTACCTGCCCTCCAGGACACCTACACCACCCGATGTCACAGGAAGGCCAAAAAGATCATCAAGGACAACAACCACCCGAGCCACTGCCTGTTCACCCCGCTATCATCCAGAAGGCGAGGTCAGTACAGGTGCATCAAAGCTGGGACCGAGAGACTGAAAAACAGCTTCTACCTCAAGGCCATCAGACTGTTAAACAGCCATCACTAACATTGAGTGGCTGCTGCCAACATACTGACTCAAATCTCTAGCCACTTTAATAATGACAAATTGGATGTAATAAATGTATCACTAGCCACTTAAACAATGCCACTTTATATAATGTTTACATATCCTACATTACTCATCTCATATGTATATACTGTACTCCATACCATCTACTGCATCTTGCCTATGCCGTTCGGCCATCGCTCATCCATATATTTATATGTACATACTCGTATTCATTCCTTTACTCTTGTGTGTATATGGTAGTTGTTGTGAAATTGTTAGATACTACTGCATGGTCAGAACAAGAAGCACAAGCATTTCTCTACACTCGCATTAACATCTGCTAACCATGTGTATGTGACAAATAAAATGTGATTTGATTTAAACTGACAGATAATAGGTATAGATGTAACATTACACACAGAGGAGAGAGAGGGAGGGTTTATTTCACATGCTGTAGAAATGCTTCTCATGCCAATAAATGCCTTTGAACTGAAATTGAATTGCGAGCTGAGAGAGAGAGAGAGGGAGAGAGCTGAGAGACCGAGAGAGAGCGGAGGAAGAGAGAGAGACTAATACTTCCACAGATAATTGTTCTGACATCAAAGGCCCCACAACAATATCCACCTTCTATTGACACTATAACCCCCTCCTTAGGGACAGAGAAAGGTAGAGAGGAGGGGTGGAGATTGAGAGAGAGAGGGGGAGAGAGAGAGTGGGAAAGAGACAGGTAGAGGGGGAGAGAGAGTGTGATAATAGAGATAACATGTCCCTTAGGGATAATGGGGTTATATTTGCATATAGTCTGTCAGCAAAACTACAGGCTTGTCATAGGAGACCGTGTGAGTGTCTGTAGGAGTTTTGTGTGTGTGTGTGAGAGCACATAAGTGATCCTGTGTGTGTGTGTCCCCACCTGTTCCTTGTCCTGTAGCTCTGTCTCCAGCTCCTGAACTCGTACAGTCAGCTTAGCATTCCTCTCCTTCTCCACGTTGGCCTTTTCACACTGAGACTCCAACTCTGCTATCTACAAGAGATAGAGGAGGAGGAGATAGAGGAGGAGGAGAGAGAGGAGGACGAGAGAGAGGAGGACGAGAGAGAGGAGGAGGAGGAGAGAGAGGAGCAGGAGGAGAGAGAGGAGCAGGAGGAGAGAGAGAAGGAGGAGATAGGAGAGAGGAGCAGGAGGAGAGAGAGGAGCAGGAGGAGAGAGAGGAGCAGGAGGAGAGAGAGAAGGAGGAGATAGGAGAGGAGCAGGAGGAGAGAGAGGAGCAGGAGGAGAGAGAGAATGAGGAGAAAGGAGAGAGGAGCAGGAGGAGAGAGAGGAGCAGGAGGAGAGAGAGGAGCAGGAGGAGAGAGAGGAGCAAGAGTAGAGAGAGGAGCAGGAGGAGAGAGGAGCAGGAGGAGATAGAGGAGAGAGAGGAGAGAGGAGCAGGAGGAGAGAGGAGCAGGAGGAGAGAGAGGAGAGAGGAGCAGGAGGAGAGAGAGGAGCAGGAGGAGAGAGAGGAGCAGGAGGAGATAGAGGAGAGAGGAGCAGGAAGAGAGAGGAGCAGGAGGAGAGAGAGGAGCAGGAGGAGAGAGAGGAGCAGGAGGAGAGACCCTAGTTAGGAACTCTTAGAACCTTCCCGTGATGTCATCACGGAACACCAAAATCCTTTTCTGGATTGATATGTATATCAGTGGAGGCTCTTCATCCTACTCAGTGAATTTCACATAAATAAAACGAGTAAAACATTACAAAAGGTTTTTCTTTTTAGATAAAACTATAGTAAATATATTCACGTCACCAAATAACTGATTAAAACACACCATTTTTAAATGAAGGTCTACAGTAGCCTCAGCAGCACTCTGCAGGGTAGCACCATGGTGTAGCCGGAGGACAGCTAGCTTCTGTCCTCCTCTGGGTACATTGCCTTAAATACAAAACCTAGGAGGCTCATGGTTCTCAACCCCTTCCATAGACTTACACAGTAATTACGTCCTCCAACCTATCAGAGCGCTTGCAGCATGAACTGACATGTTGTCCACCCAATCAAAGGATCAGAGAATGAATCTAGTACTGAAACCATAAGCCACAGACAGCTAGTGAATGTATCACTGTCTGTCACCTCGATTACTTCAATTTGCCTCTAGACCTGTGCACCTACGTTATAGATGTTTAATTTCCAGGCTGGGTTGTAGAAACCTCATGATGGGTACAGGGAAAGTTAGAGTATCATGTAGTAGCCTAAACCTATCAATGTTACATTGAGCTGGGTGAATGAAAAAGGAACGACAGTCATCCAATATGCTGTAATAGAAATAAGGCCATGCTCATAACAAACAGAAATAGTCCTCCCTCATCTTAAAAATGGCGCCGAGCACCACTGATTTATAAAACGCAGCATGTAAAGTGTTGGTCCCATGTTTCATGAGCTGAAATAAAAGATCCCAGAAATGTTCCGTACGCACACAAAGCGTATATCTCTCAAACTCTGTGCGCAAATGTGTTTACACACCTGTTTGTGAGCATTTCTACTTTGCCAAAATAATCATTCCATCTGACAGGTGTGGCATATCAAGAAGCTGATTAAACAGCATGATCATTACACAGGTGCACCTTGTGCTGGGGACAATAAAAGGCCACTCTAGAATAAGTAGTTTTGTCACAACACAATGCCAAAGATGTCTCAAGTTTTGAGAGAGCGTGCAATTGTCATGCTGACTGCAGGAATGTCCAACAGAGCTGTTGCACGAGAATGTAATGTTAATTTCTCTACCATAAGCCGCGTCCAACCTGCCACGTGTAACCACGCCAGCCCAGGACCTCCACATCCGGCTTCTTCACCTGCGGGATCTTCTGAGACCGGACAGCTGATGAAACTGTGGGTTTGAACAACTGAAGAATTTCTGCAGAAACCGTCTCAGGGAAGATCTTTGCGTGCTCGTCGTCCTCACCCGGGTCTGGATCTGACTGCAGTTCGGTGTCGGAACCGACTTCCGTGGGCAAATGCTCACCTTCCATGGCCACTGGAGAAGTGTGCTTTTTTTACAGATGAATCACATTTCAACTGTACCAGGCAGATTGCAGACAGCGTGTATGGCGTCTTGTGGATGAGCATTTTGCTGATGTCAACGTTGTGAACAGAGTGCCCCATGGTGGTGGTGGGGTTATGGTATGGGCAGGCATAGGCTACGGACAATGAACACAATTGCATTTTATCGATGGCAATTTGAATGCACAGAGATACCGTGACCAGATCCTGAGGCCCATTGTCGTGCCATTCATCCACCGCCATCACCTCATGTTTCAGCATGATAATGCACGGCCCCATGTCGCAAGGATCTGTACACAATTGCTGGAAGCTGAAAATGGCCCAGTTCTTCCATGGTCTGCATACTCACCAGACATGTCACCCATTGAGCATGTTTGGGATGCTCTGGATCTGTGTACGACAGCGTGTTCCAGTTACGGCCAATATCCAGCAACTTTGCACAGCCATTGAAGAGGAGTGGGACAATATTCCACGGGCCACAATCAACTCTATGTGAAGGAGATGTGTGGTCACACCAGATACTGACTGGTTTTCTGATCCACGCCCCTACCTTTTTTTAAGGTACCTGTGACCAACAGATGCATATCTGTATTCCCAGTCATGTGATTAATGAATTTATTTAAATTGACTGATTTCCTTCTATGAACTGTAACTCAGTAAAATCATATTTTTGTTCAGTGTATATAGAGGACCCTAAATAGAGCTATCTACATTGACACTATAGAGGACCCTACATAGAGACACTATAGAGGACCCTACATAGAGCTATCTACATAGACACTATAGAGGACCCTACATAGAGCTATCTACATAGAGACACTATAGAGGACCCTACATAGAGCTATCTACATAGACACTATAGAGGACCCTACGTAGAGCTATCTACATAGACACTATAGAGGACCCTACATAGAGCTATCTACATTGACACTATAGAGGACCCTACATAGAGCTATCTACATAGAGACACTATAGAGGACCCTACATAGAGCTATCTACATAGAGACACTATAGAGGACCCTACGTAGAGCTATAGAGGACCCTACATAGAGCTATCTACATAGACACTATAGAGGACCCTATGTATAGCTATCTACATAGACACTATAGAGGACCCTACGTAGAGCTATAGAGGACCCTACATAGAGCTATCTACATAGAGACACTATAGAGGACCCTACGTAGAGCTATCTACATAGACACTATAGAGGACCCTACGTAGAGCTATCTACATTGACACTATAGAGGACCCTACATAGAGCTATCTACATAGAGACACTATAGAGGACCCTACGTAGAGCTATCTACATAGAGACACTATAGAGGACCCTACATAGAGCTATCTACATAGACACTATAGAGGACCCTACGTAGAGCTATCTACATAGACACTATAGAGGACCCTATGTATAGCTATCTACATAGACACTATAGAGGACCCTACGTAGAGCTATAGAGGACCCTACATAGAGCTATCTACATAGAGACACTATAGAGGACCCTACGTAGAGCTATCTACATAGACACTATAGAGGACCCTACGTAGAGCTATCTACATTGACACTATAGAGGACCCTACATGTAGAGCTATCTACATAGAGACACTATAGAGGACCCTACATAGAGCTATCTACATAGAGACACTATAGAGGACCCTACATAGAGCACTCTACATAGAGACACTATAGAGGACCCTACATAGAGCTATCTACATAGTGACACTATAGAGGACCCTACATAGAGCTATCTACATAGTGACACTATAGAGGACCCTACATAGAGCTATCTACATAGTGACACTATAGAGGACCCTACATAGAGCTATCTACATAGTGACACTATAGAGGACCCTACATAGAGCTATCTACATAGACACTATAGAGGACCCTACGTAGAGCTGTCTACATAGAGACACTATAGAGGACCCTACATAGAGCTATCCACATAGAGACACTATAGAGGACCCTACATAGAGCTATCTACATAGAGACACTATAGAGGACCCTACGTAGAGCTATCTACATAGAGACACTATAGAGGACCCTACGTAGAGCTATCTACATAGAGACACTATAGAGGACCCTACGTAGAGCTATTTATTTTTATTTAACCAGGTAGGCTAGTTGAGAACAAGTTCTCATTAACAACTGCGACCTGGCCAAGTTAAAGCAAAGCAGTGCAACACAAACAACAACACAGAGTTACACATGGAATAAACAAGCGTACAGTCAATAACACAATATCATTTTTGTCTATATACAGTGTGTGCAAATGGCGTGAGGAGGTAAGGCAATAAATAGGCCATAGTAGCGAAGTAATTACAATTGAGCAAATATAGGACCCTACATAGAGTCACTATAGAGGACCCTACGTAGAGCTATCTACATAGAGACACTATAGAGGACCCTACATAGAGCTATCTACATAGAGACACTATTGAGGTCACATCACTTCTGATCTAGAGCTACAGATCTACATAGAGCAGCACTAATAACAGGGAAAACATTAATTAGTTGTCTCAACAAGAACATTAATGAATGAAAATGTATGTATGTAAGTTCCAATAACTCTAATGGAAGCTTATTGAGTTCTAGAATGTTCTGAATCATGTCTGATTCTAAACCAAACAGAAGTCATAGCAGTTAGCACGCTGAGATAATTCCCATTATCACATATCCAACTAGAGTTTCTCTTACTGTCTGAAAACCCAACATACAGATAAACAGTACATTAGAATCATGATCTGTTGTACTCTCAGCAGGGAGGCATGGAACAGTAGGACTCCTGCCAACTGCAGCTCATTTCACTTTCAGATCAGAGTGTGGGATGCTGCTGAGGCTTGGCTACTGGACTCAAAAAACACATTCCTTTTTTGCTCTGTAGTTACTATACGTAGGGTCCTCTATAGTGTCTATGTAGATAGCTCTATGTAGGGTCCTCTATAGTGTCTATGTAGAGAGACACTATAGAGGACCCTACATAGAGCTATGTAGAGAGACACTATAGAGGATCCTACATGGAGATATCTACATAGACACTATAGAGGACCCTACATAGAACTATGTAGATATCTCCATGTAGGGTCCTCTATAGTGTCTATGTAGATAGTTCTATGTAGGGTCCTCTATAGTGTCTATGTAGATATCTCCATGTAGGGTCCTCTATAGTGTCTATGTAGATAGCTCTATGAAGGGTCCTCTATAGTGTCTATGTAGATATCTCCATGTAGGGTCCTCTATAGTGTCTATGTAGATATCTCCATGTAGGGTCCTCTATAGTGTCTATGTAGATAGCTCTACGTAGGGTCCTCTATAGTGTCTATGTAGATAGCTCTATGTAGGGTCCTCTATAGTGTCTCTATGTAGATAGCTCTACGTAGGATCCTCCATATTACCTTTTCCCTCAGTGTGTCGCTCTCCTCCTTGCAGGTGTTGAGTTGTTTCTTCCAGATCTCTACGTTAGCGGAGGACTCTGTTAATGCGTCTTCCAGCCGAGCATTACTGTCCCGTAGAGTCTGGAGTTCAGTCTCCAACTTCTTAGCATTGGTGTTACTGGGGGAGGGGAGAAGAAATATACAGAGAGAAGGGGGAGCGAGAGAGAGAGGGGAGGGGAGAAGAAATATACAGAGAGAAGGGGGAAGAGAGAGAGAGAGGGGGAGAGAGAGAGAGAGAGAGAGAGGGGGGAGAGAAGAGAGAGCAAGCGAGAGAGAGAGAGAGGAGAGAGAGATTCATGTTTTCAACGCAATTTAGGGTCAAAACCTACCAATATGCATATAAAGTCACACGGCTGTTTCTTTCAGTGTGCATGGTTGGTTGGTTGGGTGTAATCTAGCTCCATACTAACAAAGACAGGCAAACCCGTACCGCCGCATTCTACAACGTCATGTGTCAGATCATTCCCTGGCAGTTGGTTTACGTAACACAATCTTTCTTCACTGCTCTTAGCAGTATATAGTCCATGGATTAATACCTTCCATCTGACTCTGTGGCAAGCTGACGTTGTTAGAGATTTATAAACTACCTGGAAAACCTCAAACATGGCCTGCCATTATCACCACCTACTAGGGTATTTAAGGTCTTTTAGGTTCACCTGAACTCAATATTCTGTGTATTCGGTGGGTTCTCCACGTTCTATGATGTGTGTTGAAATGTTAGCTGACCTCTGTTCCACGGTGGTCTTGAGTCTGTTGTTTTCTCCCTACCCCCTCTCCTTACCTACCTCTATCTACCTCTCCCCCTACCCCCTCTCCTTACCTACCTCTATCTACCTCTCCCCCTACCCCCTCTCCTTACCTACCTCTATCTACCTCTCCCCCTACCTACCTCTATCTACCTCTCCCCCTACCCCCTCTCCTTACCTACCTTCATCTACCTCTCCCCCTACCCCCTCTATCTACCTCTCCCCCTACCCCCTCTCCTTACCTACCTCTATCTACCTCTCCCTACCCCTCTATCTACCTCTCCCTACCCCTCTCCTTACCTACCTTCATCTACCTCTCCCCTACCCCCTACCTCTCCCTACCCCCTCTTACCTACCTCTATCTACCTCTCCCCTACCCCCTCTCCTTACCTACCTCTATCTACCTCTCCCTACCCCTCTCCTTACCTACCTCTATCTACCTCTCCCCCTACCCTCTCCTTACCTCCTCCTACCTCTCCCCTACCTACCTCTATCTACCTCTCCCCTACCCTCCTCCCTCCTTACCCCCTCCTCCTTACCTCTCCCCTACCCCTCCCTCCTTACCCCCTCCCCCTACCCCTCCCTCCTTACCCCCTCCCTCATTACCTCTCCCCCTACCCCTCCCTCCTTACCTCTGCCCCTACCCCTCCCTACATACCTCTGTTCCACTGTGGTCTTGAGTTTGTCATTCTCGCTCATCAGCGCTGCGGTCTCCGGTCCTCCGTGGGAGATCTTCTCATCGTCCGTCCCGTTGATGCTGGAGGCCTGGGTGGACGAGGGGGTCTCACGACCCGATTCCTGGATGAGGGGGGAGGGCAAGGAGAATTTATCATGTCAGATACCAGAGGATGATTCTGCTTCATAGAGCTGAGTCAGACTCCTGGCATCTGTAGTTATAGCAACAGCTAGCTAGTACTGAGCAGCTCAGGAACACCATGTAGTTATAGCAACAGTCAGATAGTAACAGCTAGCTAGTACTGAGCAGCTCTGGAACACCATGTAGTTATAGCAACAGTCAGATAGTAACAGCTAGCTAGTACTGAGCAGCTCAGGAACACCATGTAGTTATAGCAACAGTCAGATAGTAACAGCTAGCTAGTACTGAGCAGCTCAGGAACACCATGTAGTTATAGCAACAGTCAGATAGTAACAGCTAGCTAGTACTGAGCAGCTCTGGAACACCATGTAGTTATAGCAACAGTCAGATAGTAACAGCTAGCTAGTACTGAGCAGCTCTGGAACACCATGTAGTTATAGCAACAGTCAGATAGTAACAGCTAGCTAGTACTGAGCAGCTCTGGAACACCATGTAGTTATAGCAACAGTCAGATAGTAACAGCTAGCTAGTACTGAGCAGCTCTGGAACACCATGTAGTTATAGCAACAGTCAGATAGTAACAGCTAGCTAGTACTGAGCAGCTCTGGAACACCATGTAGTTATAGCAACAGTCAGATAGTAACAGCTAGCTAGTACTGAGCAGCTCTGGAACACCATGTAGTTATAGCAACAGTCAGATAGTAACAGCTAGCTAGTACTGAGCAGCTCTGGAACACCATGTAGTTATAGCAACAGTCAGATAGTAACAGCTAGCTAGTACTGAGCAGCTCTGGAACACCATGTAGTTATAGCAACAGTCAGATAGTAACAGCTAGCTAGTACTGAGCAGCTCTGGAACACCATGTAGTTATAGCAACAGTCAGATAGTAACAGCTAGCTAGTACTGAGCAGCTCTGGAACACCATGTAGTTATAGCAACAGTCAGATAGTAACAGCTAGCTAGTACTGAGCAGCTCTGGAACACCATGTAGTTATAGCAACAGTCAGATAGTAACAGCTAGCTAGTACTGAGCAGCTCTGGAACACCATGTAGTTATAGCAACAGTCAGATAGTAACAGCTAGCTAGTACTGAGCAGCTCTGGAACACCATGTAGTTATAGCAACAGTCAGATAGTAACAGCTAGCTAGTACTGAGCAGCTCTGGAACACCATGTAGTTATAGCAACAGTCAGATAGTAACAGCTAGCTAGTACTGAGCAGCTCTGGAACACCATGTAGTTATAGCAACAGTCAGATAGTAACAGCTAGCTAGTACTGAGCAGCTCTGGAACACCATGTAGTTATAGCAACAGTCAGATAGTAACAGCTAGCTAGTACTGAGCAGCTCTGGAACACCATGTAGTTATAGCAACAGTCAGATAGTAACAGCTAGCTAGTACTGAGCAGCTCTGGAACACCATGTAGTTATAGCAACAGTCAGATAGTAACAGCTAGCTAGTACTGAGCAGCTCTGGAACACCATGTAGTTATAGCAACAGTCAGATAGTAACAGCTAGCTAGTACTGAGCAGCTCAGGAACACCATGTAGTTATAGCAACAGTCAGATAGTAACAGCTAGCTAGTACTGAGCAGCTCTGGAACACCATGTAGTTATAGCAACAGTCAGATAGTAACAGCTAGCTAGTACTGAGCAGCTCAGGAACACCATGTAGTTATAGCAACAGTCAGATAGTAACAGCTAGCTAGTACTGAGCAGCTCAGGAACACCATGTAGTTATAGCAACAGTCAGATAGTAACAGCTAGCTAGTACTGAGCAGCTCAGGAACACCATGTAGTTATAGTCTACATCCCAAATAAACACCCTATTCCCTAAATAGTGCACTACTTTAGACCAGGGTCTATGGGGAATAGGGTGCCATTTTGGGACACATATATAGTAACAGTTAGACAGTACTGAGCAGACCTGGCAGGCTAAGGCTGGCTGGGTGAGAGGCTAGAAAAACACCTTTCAAACCATATCTGCATCCCGAATGGCACCCTATTCCTTATAGAGTGCACTCCTTTTAACCAGGGCCCATAGGGAGCCATTTGGGACACGCCTAGGTAACTGCCAAAATAAAGGAAACACCAACATAAAGTGTCCTAATAGGGTGTTGATGGTGGTGGAAAACACTGTCTCAGGCAGCGCTCCAGAATCTCCAATAAGTGTTCAATTGGGTTGGGCCCTGGTTAAAAGTAGTGCACTATATAGGGAATAGGGCCCTAGTTAAAAGTAGTGCAATATAGGGAATAGGGTGCTATTTAGGACACACCCATCCTCTCCTCTCTCTGCCATGTGTTGCAAGGGTTTTATCAGGTAAACCAGCAGTATATTAATGAATACAATCATCTCGGTTAACCCAGAACTAAAGTCTCACGTAATTGGTCAGCTGCTCGATTAATTTCTGGGTCCATAGCTGAGAGGATTAAGAGATGCTAGAATGAGGAGCTCCACCCTCTCTCAACAAATTATAGGCCAAATGTCCCATTCCCAAATTTGAAAGTGTGATTGTGTGTGATTTCGTGATTTGTCCAAATAACCAGTGATGGAAAAACCCGAACACTGGAACTACTGCTGTCCGTTAGCCCACGCATTCCCATTCCTTCCCGACAGATTCTAAAAGGTACCAGTTATGTTTACGTAACTCTGTCGAAGAGAGATTATAAATCCAAAAACAATCAGCTACTGGTAATTAATGAAGATATTATCATTACAGCCCAGTAGAGCACATATGAAATAATTATCTATGCAAATTAAAAAGCCTATTCAACTTTATCCAATCAATGTAAAAGGGTGAGTAAATAGAGTCCAGTTTCCTCTGAATATGAATGGGATTAAACGCTCTGATGTCTGACCAAATAAAGAGAACACATGCTACGGTTGTCATGGGCTCTGGTCAAAGGTAGTGCACTACATAGAGGATAGGGTTCCATTTGTGACTCAACCAATACATCCAGAGAGTTTAGGGGCTTAAATAGGGAGCGGACACAGTCAGAATACTAAAGGAGATGACATGTTAGAATAGAACTGACAGTCAGAATACTAAAGGAGATGACGTGTTAGAATAGAACTGACAGTCAGAATACTAAGGAGATGACATGTTAGAATAGAAGAGACAGTCAGAATACTAAGGAGATGACATGTTAGAATAGAACTGACAGTCAGAATACTAAGGAGATGACATGTTAGAATAGAACTGACAGTCAGAATACTAAAGGAGATGACATGTTAGAAAAGAACTGACAGTCAGAATACTAAGGAGATGACATGTTAGAATAGAACTGGCAGTCAGAATACTAAGGAGATGACATGTTAGAATAGAACTGACAGTCAGAATACTAAGGAGATGACATGTTAGAATAGAACTGACAGTCAGAATACTAAGGAGATGACATGTTAGTATTCTGACTGTCAGTTCTATTCTAACATGTCATCTCCTTAGTATTCTGACTGCCACTTCTATTCTAAGGAGATGACATGTTAGAATAGAAGTGACAGTCAGAATACTAAGGAGATGACATGTTAGAATAGAAGTGACAGTCAGAATACTAAGGAGATGACATGTTAGAATAGAACTGACAGTCAGAATACTAAAGGAGATGACATGTTAGAATAGAACTGGCAGTCAGAATACTAAGGAGATGACATGTTAGAATAGAACTGACAGTCAGAATACTAAGGAGATGACATGTTAGAATAGAACTGACAGTCAGAATACTAAGGAGATGACATGTTAGAATAGAACTGACAGTCAGAATACTAAGGAGATGACATGTTAGAATAGAACTGGCAGTCAGAATACTAAGGAGATGACATGTTAGAATAGAACTGACAGTCAGAATACTAAGGAGATGACATGTTAGAATAGAACTGACAGTCAGAATACTAAGGAGATGACATGTTAGTATTCTGACTGTCAGTTCTATTCTAACATGTCATCTCTTAGTATTCTGACTGCCACTTCTATTCTAAGGAGATGACATGTTAGAATAGAAGTGACAGTCAGAATACTAAGGAGATGACATGTTAGAATAGAACTGACAGTCAGAATACTAAAGAGATGACATGTTAGAATAGAAGAGACAGTCAGAATACTAAGGAGATGACATGTTAGAATAGAACTGACAGTCAGAATACTAAGGAGATGACATGTTAGAATAGAACTGACAGTCAGAATACTAAAGGAGATGACATGTTAGAAAAGAACTGACAGTCAGAATACTAAGGAGATGACATGTTAGAATAGAACTGGCAGTCAGAATACTAAGGAGATGACATGTTAGAATAGAAGTGACAGTCAGAATACTAAGGAGATGACATGTTAGAATAGAACTGACAGTCAGAATACTAAGGAGATGACATGTTAGTATTCTGACTGTCAGTTCTATTCTAACATGTCATCTCCTTAGTATTCTGACTGCCACTTCTATTCTAAGGAGATGACATGTTAGAATAGAAGTGACAGTCAGAATACTAAGGAGATGACATGTTAGAATAGAACTGACAGTCAGAATACTAAGGAGATGACATGTTAGAATAGAACTGACAGTCAGAATACTAAAGGAGATGACATGTTAGAATAGAACTGACAGTCAGAATACTAAGGAGATGACATGTTAGAATAGAACTGGCAGTCAGAATACTAAGGAGATGACATGTTAGAATATAACTGACAGTCAGAATACTAAGGAGATGACATGTTAGAATAGAACTGACAGTCAGAATACTAAGGAGATGACATGTTAGAATAGAACTGGCAGTCAGAATACTAAGGAGATGACATGTTAGAATAGAACTGACAGTCAGAATACTAAGGAGATGACATGTTAGAATAGAACTGACAGTCAGAATACTAAGGAGATGACATGTTAGAATAGAACTGACAGTCAGAATACTAACATGTCATCTCCTTAGTATTCTGACTGTCAGTTCTATTCTAACATGTCATCTCCTTAGAATAGAAGTGGCAGTCAGAATACTAAGGAGATGACATGTTAGAATAGAACTGACAGTCAGAATACTAACATGTCATCTCCTTAGTATTCTGACTGCCACTTCTATTCTAAGGAGATGACATGTTAGAATAGAAGTGACAGTCAGAATACTAAGGAGATGACATGTTAGAATAGAACTGACAGTCAGAATACTAAGGAGATGACATGTTAGAATAGAACTGGCAGTCAGAATACTAAAGGAGATGACATGTTGGAATAGAAGTGACAGTCAGAATACTAAGGAGATGACATGTTGGAATAGAACTGACAGTCAGAATACTAAGGAGATGACATGTTAGAATAGAACTGGCAGTCAGAATACTGTCCTCAGGCTGTTGATGAGATAATGCAACACATCCAGCAGACTTTTTACAGCTCTGACCTGTCACATTACAGCCTCCCTCCCTCCCTCCCTCCCTCCCAGGGTAGATTATGTGTCTGTTTGGCGGCTGGGAGACGATAAGTGACTCCCTGTCACCTTTGACCCCACACCCCAAGTATCACTTTACTACACCTAGTCTCTCATTACAGAGTGTGTGTACGTATGTATCTGTGTGTGTGCATGCATGCATGTTACTGACCGCGTGTGTGTGTGTAATTCACCGCTTCTTCACATGTTATTATGGGTGTGAGCGTGAGTGTGTGTTACTGACCGTGTTTGTGTGTGTGTGTGTGTGTGTGTAATTCACCGCTTCTTCACATTATTATGGGGGTGTGTGTGTGTGTGTATGTGTGTGTGTGTTACCTGGGAATTGTTACTCGATGTCTCCATCTTCTCCTGTGACTTGTCCCTGGCTAGTTTCGCTGCTTCCTTCACTTCCTGGAACTTCTCAGCAAACTGAAACAAGATGAGAAAAATAAACAAGGAAAAAGACTGATTTATTACCAGTTAAAATTACAATATAAAAACCACATCACTGGAGACAAGCGATGTGTGTGTCGCTTAATGATGATGTAATCACATGTCCCAAATGGAACCTGGTCAAAAGTAGTGCACCATTCCCCTATAGGCCTTAGTCAAAAGTAGTGCACCATTCCCCTATAGGCCTTAGTCAAAAGTAGTGCACCATTCCCCTATAGGCCTTAGTCAAAAGTAGTGCACCATTCCCCTATAGGCCTTAGTCAAAAGTAGTGCACCATTCCCTATAGGCCTTAGTCAAAAGTAGTGCACCATTCCCTATAGGCCTTAGTCAAAAGTAGTGCACCATTCCCTATAGGCCTTAGTCAAAAGTAGTGCACCATTCCCCTATAGGCCTTAGTCAAAAGTAGTGCACCATTCCCCTATAGGCCTTAGTCAAAAGTAGTGCACCATTCCCTATAGGCCTTAGTCAAAAGTAGTGCACCATTCCCTATAGGCCTTAGTCAAAGTAGTGCACCATTCCCTATAGGCCTTAGTCAAAAGTAGTGCACCATTCCCCTATAGGCCTTAGTCAAAAGTAGTGCACCATTCCCCTATAGGCCTTAGTCAAAAGTAGTGCACCATTCCCCTATAGGCCTTAGTCAAAAGTAGTGCACCATTCCCTTATAGGCCTTAGTCAAAAGTAGTGCACCATTCCCCTATAGGCCTTAGTCAAAAGTAGTGCACTATAACGGGAGTAGGGTGCCATTTGGGATGTAACCATGGTGTAGATGAGGTGAGTTACTCTGACATGATGAGCTCAGGGACAGAGAGAAAAACTAGACGATCTACTATGTATTAATTGTAAAAGAAGTGAAGGATAAAATCCCATCCAAGGTGGTTCCCAAACAACAACAAATACTGAACCAAACAAACACAGCTGTAGTGACTTTATGTTACCCCGTAGTGACGGAACAGCTTTCTGTTGCCGGTAGTGACGGAACGGCTTTATATTAACAGTAGTGACGGAACGGCTTTCTGTTGCTGGTAGTGACGGAACAGCTTTATATTAACAGTAGTGACGGAACGGCTTTATATTAACAGTAGTGATGGAACGGCTTTATATTAACAGTAGTGACGGAACAGCTTTATATTAACAGTAGTGACAGAACGGCTTTCTGTTGCTGGTAGTGATGGAACAGCTTTATATTATCAGTAGTGACAGAACGGCTTTATATTAACAGTAGTGACAGAACGGCTTTCTGTTGCTGGTAGTGATGGAACAGCTTTATATTATCAGTAGTGACGGAACGGCTTTATATTAACAGTAGTGATGGAACGGCTTTATATTAACAGTAGTGACGGAATGGCTTTATATTCTCAGTAGTGATGGAACAGCTTTATATTAACAGTAGTGACGGAACGGCTTTATATTCTCAGTAGTGACGGAACAGCTTTATATTCTCAGTAGTGACGGAACAGCTTTATATTAACAGTAGTGACGGAACGGCTTTATATTCTCAGTAGTGACGGAACAGCTTTATATTAACAGTAGTGATGGAACGGCTTTATATTAACAGTAGTGACGGAACAGCTTTATATTCTCAGTAGTGACGGAACAGCTTTATATTAAACAGTAGTGACGGAACAGCTTTATATTAACAGTAGTGACGGAACAGCTTTATATTAACAGTAGTGACGGAACAGCTTTATATTAACAGTAGTGACGAAACGGCTTTCTGTTGCCGGTAGTGACGGAACAGCTTTATATTAACAGTAGTGACGAAACGGCTTTCTGTTGCCGGTAGTGACAGAACAGCTTTATATTAACAGTAGTGACGGAACGGCTTTCTGTTGCCGGTAGTGACAGAACAGCTTTATATTAACAGTAGTGACGGAACAGCTTTATATTAACAGTAGTGATGGAACGGCTTTATATTAACAGTAGTGACGGAACAGCTTTATATTAACAGTAGTGACGGAACAGCTTTATATTAACAGTAGTGACGGAACAGCTTTGTATTAACAGTAGTGACGGAACGGCTTTGTATTAACAGTAGTGACGGAACAGCTTTATATTAACAGTAGTGACGGAACGGCTTTATATTAACAGTAGTGACGGAACAGCTTTATATTAACAGTAGTGACGGAACGGCTTTATATTAACAGTAGTGACGGAACGGCTTTATATTAACAGTAGTGACGGAACGGCTTTATATTAACAGTAGTGACGGAACGGCTTTATATTAACAGTAGTGACGGAACAGCTTTGTATTAACAGTAGTAATGGAACGGCTTTATATTAACAGTAGTGACGGAACAGCTTTATATTAACAGTAGTGACGGAACGGCTTTCTGTTGCCGGTAGTGACAGAACGGCTTTATATTAACAGTAGTGACGGAACGGCTTTATATTAACAGTAGTGACGGAACGGCTTTCTGTTGCCGGTAGTGACGGAACAGCTTTATATTAACAGTAGTGACGGAACAGCTTTATATTAACAGTAGTGATGGAACGGCTTTACATTAACAGTAGTGACGGAACGGCTTTCTGTTGCCGGTAGTGACGGAACAGCTTTATATTAACAGTAGTGACGGAACGGCTTTATATTAACAGTAGTGACGGAACGGCTTTATATTAACAGTAGTGATGGAACAGCTTTGCATTAACAGTAGTGATGGAACAGCTTTCAATCAATCAATCAATCAATCAGTACCTTGGCCAGCTGCTGCTCGGAGGCGAACCCCAGTCCGAACACTGTGTTGGCTCTGCTGTCAGCCCATTGGCCAAACTTCTGGGAGGTCTTGGTGAAGGTCATGTTGGGGGTGATGGTGCTGTTGATGATCACCTGAATGGAGACAGGAAATGACACGTTAGTAGGAGATGCGGTGGTGCCTCTGGATCAGCTTGAGGGGGTTAGTGCCTTGCTCAAGGGCACAACGGAAATACCTGGAGCAGCTTGAAAGGGTACGTGCCTTGCTGGGCCACTGAGACATGGAAAAGGGTCAAAGCACAGTTTTGGAAACCTCAGTGGGCAGCCAGTTTGGGAAACCTCAGTGGGCAGCCAGTTTGGGAAACCTCAGTGGGCAGCCAGTTTGGGAAACCTCAGTGGGCAGCCAGTTTGGGAAACCTCAGTGGGCAGCCAGTTTGGGAAACCTCAGTGGGCAGCCAGTTTTACACTTGGGGTGTAATCTTTAGTCCAAACACTAAAACAAGAGTTTCTATTGGACAAATTCAGGTAGGTCCCTCCCTATTTCATTCCATTTATGAAAATCTTTGCAACAGAATAAGCCCCTGAAGTCCTTTGGTTTTCACCAGGCATAATGGGACCCAATGCCATTCAAAAAGTTGACTCAAGTTTGCCAAAAAGCACCTTGAAGATCATCAAGACTCTTGGAAGAATGTTTTATGGACAGATGAGTTAAAAGTATAACTTTTGGGATGACATGGGTCCCATTATGCCTGGCGAAAGCCAAACAATGCATTCCCCAGAACCTCATACCAACAGTCAAGCATGGTGGTGGTGTGATGGTTTGGGGATGCTTTGCTGCCTCA
The DNA here is from genome assembly GCA_030435695.1 of Brachymystax lenok tsinlingensis. NCBI lineage: Eukaryota > Metazoa > Chordata > Actinopteri > Salmoniformes > Salmonidae > Brachymystax > Brachymystax lenok. The sequence continues at coordinate 6,840,753 of CM059819.1, read as the reverse complement.
GGACCTGGACGACTTGCCTTAATAGAAGGAACCGTGAATTCTGCTCTGTATCAGAGAATTCTAAGGAGAATGTCAGGCCATCCGTCTGTGAGCTGAAGCACAGCTGGGTCATGCAGCAAGACAACGATCCAAAACATCAAGTCTACATGGAAATGGCTAAAAAGCAACACATTTGAAGGTTTGGAATGGCCTGGTACAAAGTCCAGACCTGATCTCAACTGAGATGTTGTGGCAGAACTTGAAACAAACAGTTCATGCTTGAAAACCCACAAATGACTCTGGGTTAAAGCAGTTCTGCATGGAAGAGTGGGCCAAAGATTCCTCTACAGTGACGTGAGAGACTAATCAAGAAACTACAAAAGCGTTTGGTTGGAGTCATTGCAGCTAAAGGGGACACAACCGGTTATTGAGTGTCCTTGGGGGCAATAGCTTTTACACACTGGGGCATTGAGTGTTGCATAACTTTGTTCATCAAATAAATGAAATAAGTATGTCAATTGTTGTGTTATTTGTTCACTCAGGTTCCCTTTATCTAACATTAGGTTTTGGTTGAAGATCTGATAACATTCAGTATAAAAAAAATATATGCAAAAGTAGAGAAAATTTGAAAGGGGGACAATATTTTTTTCACGGCACTGTATTATATTACTATCGGTTCTGGCTGTGACTGGGCTGGCCAAGACACACCTTATCCCACTGTGCAGGACAGCACGGGTCTGTGTGTATCCCCCCCTGTGCAGGACAGCATGGGTCTGTGTGTATCCCCTGTGCAGGACAGCATGGGTCTGTGTGTATCCCCCTGTGCAGGACAGCATGGGTCTGTGTGTATCCCCCCCTGTGCAGGACAGCATGGGTCTGTGTGTATCCCCTGTGCAGGACAGCATGGGTCTGTGTGTATCCCCCTGTGCAGGACAGCATGGGTCTGTGTGTATCCCCTGTGCAGGACAGCATGGGTCTGTGTGTATCCCCTGTGCAGGACAGCATGGGTCTGTGTGTATCCCCCTGTGCAGGACAGCACGGGTCTGTGTGTATCCCCTGTGCAGGACAGCACGGGTCTGTGTGTATCACCCACTGTGCAGGACAGCACGGGTCTGTGTGTATCACCCACTGTGCAGGACAGCACGGGTCTGTGTGTATCACCCTCTGTGCAGGACAGCATGGGTCTGTGTGTATCCCCCCCCTGTGCAGGACAGCATGGGTCTGTGTGTATCACCCCCTGTGCTCTCCAAAAGCCATGGAAAAGATGAGTAGAAGTGCTCCCACTGACAAATCTAATATATATATTTATATTCTTTTTGTTTAGAAGTGAAGCCACCATTTAGCTTATACAATACAACTCTGGCCAGAGATCAAGCCCTTATGCAGCATCAGAAATCAAAGTAAAAGTGAAATAACTAAATTGTTTTTTTTGGCAAAAAAACCCTGAAATAAACCCCACTTCCGCTAATAGTCTCTTTCCCTTCTGTACTCCAGAGAAAGAAAGAAACATTTCAATTTCCATAATGACACAATGACAATAGAAAGCGCTCGAGGCTTTATGTAATCTGAAGAGGAACAGAGTAACATCAGGACAATTAGATTGGTTTCCTTCGGAGTCTCTGCCGCACGCTCACACACACACACCCTGCCTACAACTATGTCCAGTATGCACGTATTCACACAGCCCACTGACCCTTATAATGGTCATTACGACTCCCAAGGTTTGTATCCCAAAAGGCACCCTATTCCCTATATAGTGCACTACTTTTGACCAAGAGCCCTATTGAACTCTTGTCTAAAGCAGTGCACTATGTAGGGAATAGAGATTCATTTGGGACACAGCCCCACTCAGTTATAGTGTAGTCCAGCTGTTAAACTAGTAGCTGTTTAACACGCCTGTTACTGTAGCATGACAACATCACATGTATTAACAGTCTAATGATAGACTGCCTCCTAAATGGCCCTAAGGGCCCTGGTCTAAAGTAGTGCACTATGTAGGGAAGTGGGTGCTATTTGGTACGTGGTCTGTAACAGACAGAGCCAGTGTTTCCGGGAGAGAAGTGTGTCACTGAGACTGTGATATGGTAAGGAGCTTGATTAGTGAAAGTGATACAGACGTGAATCATCTACTGGTAAGGAACACAGAAACCTCCAGAGTTGTGTGACTCGAGTCACATGACTTGGACTCAAGTCTGACTCGAGTCACACATTCCATGACTCAAGACTGGACTTTGACTTGAGACTGATGACTTGAAATTCAGTGGCCAGGTTTTGTAACGTTTTGTCACTCAATTTGTGGCACATCTCACAGGGGGGCAGTAGGCCATCTCACATGGTGCTGTAGGCCATCTCACATGGTGCTGCAGGCCATCTCACATGGTGCTGCAGGTCATCTCACATGGTGCTGCAGGTCATCTCACATGGTGCTGCAGGTCATCTCACATGGTGCTGCAGGCCATCTCACATGGTGCTGCAGGTCATCTCACATGGTGCTGCAGGTCATCTCACATGGTGCTGCAGGCCATCTAACATGGTGCTGCAGGCCATCTAACATGGTGCTGCAGGCCATCTAACATGGTGCTGCAGGTCATCTAACATGGTGCTGCAGGCCATCTCACAGGGGGGCAGTAGGCCATCTCACATGGTGCTGCAGGCCATCTAACATGGTGCTGCAGGCCATCTAACATGGTGCTGCAGGTCATCTCACATGGTGCTGCAGGTCATCTCACATGGTGCTGCAGGTCATCTAACATGGTGCTGGAGGTCATCTAACATGGTGCTGGAGGTCATCTAACATGGTGCTGCAGGTCATCTAACATGGTGCTGCAGGCCATCTAACATGGTGCTGCAGGCCATCTAACAGAGTCTCCGAGGATTCCTCTCCAAGCAGGCAGAGTCTCCGAGGATTCCTCTCCAAGCAGCCAGAGTCTCCGAGGATTCCTCTCCAAGCAGCCAGAGTCTCCGAGGATTCCTCTCCAAGCAGGCAGAGTCTCCGAGGATTCCTCTCCAAGCAGGCAGAGTCTCAGAGGATTCCTCTCCAAGCAGCCAGAGTCTCCGAGGATTCCTCTCCAAGCAGCCAGAGTCTCCGAGGATTACTCTCCACGCAGCCAGAGTCTCCAAGGATTCCTCTCCAAGCAGCCAGAGTCTCAGAGGATTCCTCTCCAAGCAGCCAGAGTCTCCGAGGATTCCTCTCCAAGCAGGCAGAGTCTCAGAGGATTCCTCTCTGCGCAGCCAGAGTCTCCAAGGATTCCTCTCCAAGCAGCCAGAGTCTCCGAGGATTCCTCTCTGCGCAGCCAGAGTCTCCGAGGATTACTCTCCAAGCAGGCAGAGTCTCCGAGGATTCCTCTCCAAGCAGGCAGAGTCTCCGAGGATTCCTCTCCAAGCAGGCAGAGTCTCAGAGGATTCCTCTCCAAGCAGCCAGAGTCTCCGAGGATTCCTCTCCAAGCAGCCAGAGTCTCCGAGGATTCCTCTCCAAGCAGGCAGAGTCTCCGAGGATTCCTCTCCAAGCAGGCAGAGTCTCAGAGGATTCCTCTCCAAGCAGCCAGAGTCTCCGAGGATTCCTCTCCAAGCAGCCAGAGTCTCCGAGGATTACTCTCCACGCAGCCAGAGTCTCCGAGGATTCCTCTCCAAGCAGCCAGAGTCTCAGAGGATTCCTCTCCGCGCAGCCAGAGTCTCCGAGGATTCCTCTCCAAGCAGGCAGAGTCTCAGAGGATTCCTCTCTGCGCAGCCAGAGTCTCCAAGGATTCCTCTCCAAGCAGCCAGAGTCTCCGAGGATTCCTCTCTGCGCAGCCAGAGTCTCCGAGGATTACTCTCCAAGCAGGCAGAGTTTCAGAGGATTCCTCTCTGCGCAGCCAGAGTCTCCGAGGATTCCTCTCCAAGCAGGCAGAGTCTCCGAGGATTCCTCTCCAAGCAGGCAGAGTCTCAGAGGATTCCTCTCCAAGCAGCCAGAGTCTCCGAGGATTCCTCTCCAAGCAGCCAGAGTCTCCGAGGATTCCTCTCCAAGCAGCCAGAGTCTCCGAGGATTCCTCTCCAAGCAGCCAGAGTCTCCGAGGATTACTCTCCAAGCAGGCAGAGTCTCCGAGGATTCCTCTCCAAGCAGGCAGAGTCTCCGAGGATTCCTCTCCAAGCAGCCAGAGTCTCCGAGGATTCCTCTCCAAGCAGCCAGAGTCTCCGAGGATTACTCTCCAAGCAGCCAGAGTCTCCGAGGATTCCTCTCCAGGCAGCCAGAGTCTCCGAGGATTACTCTCTGCGCAGCCAGTCTCCGCTTGCATTTGGAATTTGTTGAAATGGATTATGATCTAATCAAAATATGTTGTAGACAAAATAATGAAAATGGCTGTCTGGTAGCATCAATAACTAGACAAAGATGTGTAATTGAACAAGCTATTGTATGTGTAGTTTATTTTACTTGACTTTAAAAAACGTACGACTTGGACTCGACTCGAGACTCTGACTGGAATAATAGTGACTCGGTCCCACCTCTGGAAACCTCCACATGAACTGGAATCATCTCACTCACTCACACACTCACTCACACACACACACACGAACACCTACAAAACACTCCTAAAACAAAGAAAACATTCTCTGTCCCTCTCTCTCTCTCGGAGTAGCACAGAGAAATGATCCCAACAATTAAGCGACAACACAAGACATGTTAATTACTATGCACCCCTTGTCTCATAGCAACATGGCTCTGCTTCCAGAATTAGGACTAGGAATAACTGAAACCCGCTCTCCTCCTCTCCTCCCTCTCCCTCTCTCCATTATCACCCGTCTCCTTTTCCTCCTCCCTCTCCCTCTCTCCATTATCACCCGTCTCCTTCTCCTCCTCCCTCTCCCTCTCTCCATTATCACCCGTCTCCTTCTCCTCCTCCCTCTCCCTCTCTCCATTATCACCCGTCTCCTTCTCCCTCTCTCCATTATCACCCGTCTCCTTCTTTCCCCTCCATCTCTTCCTCAACCCCCATCTCTACCCCTCATCCTCCCGTCTCTCCCTGTCTCTCCCTCATCCTCCTGTCTCTCCCTCATCCTCCATGTCTCTCCCTCATCCTCCTTGTCTCTCCCTCATCCTCCTTGTCTCTCCCTCATCCTCCCTGCCTCTCCCTCATCCTCCCTGCCTCTCCCTCATCCTCCCTGCCTCTCCCTCATCCTCCCTGCCTCTCCCTCATCCTCCCTGCCTCTCCCACATCCTCCCTGCCTCTCCCACATCCTCCCTGCCTCTCCCACATCCTCCTGTCTCTCCCTCATCCTCCTCTCTCTCCCTCATCCTCCTCTCTCTCCCTCATCCTCCTGTCTCTCCCTCATCCTCCTCTCTCTCCCTCATCCTCCTGTCTCTCCCTCATCCTCCTGTCTCTCTCTGCCTCTCCCTCATCCTCCTGTCTCTCCCTCATCCTCCTCTCTCTCCCTCATCCTCCTGTCTCTCCCTCATCCTCCTGTCTCTCTCTGCCTCTCCCTCATCCTCCTGCCTCTCCCTCATCCTCCTGTCTCTCTCTGCCTCTCACTCATCCTCCTGTCTCTCCCTGCCTCTCCCTCATCCTCCTGCCTCTCCCTCATCCTCCTGCCTCTCCCTCATCCTCCTGCCTCTCCCTCATCCTCCTGCCTCTCCCTCATCCTCCTGCCTCTCCCTCATCCTCCTGCCTCTCTCTGCCTCTCCCTCATCCTCCTGCCTCTCCCTCATCCTCCTGCCTCTCCCTCATCCTCCTGCCTCTCCCTCATCCTCCTGCCTCTCCCTCATCCTCCTGCCTCTCCCTCATCCTCCTGTCTCTCTCTGCCTCTCCCTCATCCTCCTGCCTCTCCCTCATCCTCCTGCCTCTCCCTCATCCTCCTGCCTCTCCCTCATCCTCCTGCCTCTCCCTCATCCTCCTGTCTCTCTCTGCCTCTCCCTCATCCTCCTGCCTCTCCCTCATCCTCCTGCCTCTCCCTCATCCTCCTGCCTCTCCCTCATCCTCCTGCCTCTCCCTCATCCTCCTGCCTCTCCCTCATCCTGCCTCTCCCTCCTTTTTATATGTCCCTCACCGCCCCATCTCCCTCTCTGCCGAGGAGCTGTCTAACACTTATCTTTTTTGCCAGAGCTCAGACCTCACAGAGAGACCTCACACCCTCACACCTCACTGAGTGCCCAGAACACTGTCCAAATCAGGCATGCATGACAAATCCCCAGAGCGTTGTATTTCCAATAAAAGGCTCTGTAGAACACTACGTCAGACAAGAGAACCAGAAGAGACGGGGAGTTAGACAACAACCTTTACTGACATGCTTTAGAGACACAGCTCAGCTTGTTGTCAAGGTTATCTAGAGGTGACTGTTGCTAGGGGTCAAGGAAGACTTCTCTGATAGGTCAAAGAATTTGAAATTCTCATGTATGTTTTCTATGCATGCACACAACCATCCTCCCCCCTCCTATCCTCGCCCTCCAATCCTCCTCTCCATCCTATCCTCCTCTCCTCTCATCTCCCCCCTCCTATCCTCCCTCCTCCACCCCTTCTATCTTCCCCCTCCTACCCTCCCCCCTCCTACCCATCCAATCCTCCCCCCTCCTACCCATCCAATCCTCCCCCTCTTACCCTCCCCCTCCTACCCTCCCCCTCCTACCCATCCAATCCTCCCCCTCCTACCCATCCAATCCTCCCCCATCCTATCCTCCACCCCTCCTATCCTCCTATCTTCCTCCTCCTATCCTCCTATCTTCCCCTTCCCCCTCCAATAAAATGCGATTTTGAAGTAGTGCATTAAATAACGAATCAGGCGCCATGTGGGACTCATCCCAAGTCACTGATAGAAGACGGGTTGGTTCTCAGGGAACAGAGGAGGTTCAGTCTTCAGGACGTGTGGAAGATCTCTCTGACATGTCGTGGTCGTATGTTCTCAGGGAACAGAGGAGGTTCAGTCTTCAGGACGTGTGGAAGATCTCTCCGACATGTCATGGCCGTATGTGTTAACGTAAATAACTGGAGTAGTCGGTGTCAATAATTCACACTGTGACAAACCTGATCACACACATGCAGAGAGAGAGAGAACCCTCGTATCTTAGCCTCCCTACACAGTTGAAATGAGAAACTATCTCAGAGGGATACAGTGGTAACTTATTCCCAAATCTAAAATCCCCCACCTACACACACAGAGAGACAGAGAGAGTTTGGTGTGTGTGTGTCAGAGAGACAGAGAGAGTTTGGTGTGTGTGTGTCAGAGAGACAGAGAGAGTTTGGTGTGTGTGTGTGTCAGGTCTCCACCCCACATTAGCATGGTGATGACTCAAACCTCTTCATATAAAGGGATGAAGAGATGAGAAGAGGAAGAGGAGGAGGGAGAGAGAAGGAACAAGGAAACAGAGAATGAGGAAGAGAGAATATGAACTCTGCCAGACATGTGATGTGTAGGATAAATCAGCCAGGGGGATATAATCCACTTTACACCACAACACACTACACACACACACTACACACACACACACACACACTACACACACACACACACACTACACACACACCAACTCTCCGCGTTCCACTGAGATCTCTAAACAGCTTATTGATCGCAGTAGCTGTACCTGGAGGTTGTCGCTTGGGTGTGTGTTTGCCAGTTACAAGGAAATGGAAAACGGTTGGTGTTGGTAGTGAAGACTATCCGCAACCCAAATGGCAACCTATTCGCTACAGAGTGCACTACTGTACATCTGACAGGGCCCTAAAGTAGTGCTGTATATAGGGAATAGGGTGGCATTGGGACGCAGCAGGTCTGAGGAGGATAGTGGCACCGCCAGGGATCTGAATGTCATCATCAACACCCTCCTAGCTGAACCTCCCTACACAGCTGAAATGAGAAACTAACTCAGACAGATACAGTAGTAACTTCTTCCCTATTCTAAAATCACCCACAGAGACAGTGAGAGAGAGAGAGAGAGAGACAGTGAGTGAGAGAGAGAGAGAGACAGTGAGTGAGAGAGAGAGAGACAGTGAGTGCGAGAGAGAGAGACAGTGAGTGCGAGAGAGAGAGAGAGAGAGAGAGAGAGAGAGAGAGAGAGAGAGAGAGAGAGAGAGAGAGAGAGAGAGAGAAAAAGAGAAAAAGAGAGACAGAGAGAAAACGCGAAAAAAAGAGCAGACAATATGCTGTGTAACCTGGTAACTCATTGAAACCAGCAGACACTGAGCTGTGTAACCTGGTAACTCATTGAAACCAGCAGACAATGAGTGGGTGGAAGCCTGACACAATCCACGGAGACAGGTAGTGTTCAGTAGCTAGGTGGAGGTGGGTGGAAGCCTGACACAATCCACGGAGACAGGTAGTGTTCAGTAGCTAGGTGGAGGTGGGTGGAAGCCTGACACAATCCACGGAGACAGGTAGTGTTCAGTAGCTAGGAGGAGGTGGGTGGAAGCCTGACACAATCCACGGAGACAGGTAGTGTTCAGTAGCTAGGAGGAGGTGGGTGGAAGCCTGACACAATCCACGGAGACAGGCAGTGTTCAGTAGCTAGGAGGAGGTGGGTGGAAGCCTGACACACACACACACCCCTCCCCCCTGACTAGCTGGGTTGTATAGGAAGAGGTGGTCGATCTGCTCTCTGCATCATGCTCAGTGGGGCTTCCCTGTCAGAGAGGAGAGAGGAGCCTACATCAAGCTGATCTTCATTTAGACACTGTAGCTGTTGGCAAAGTGAGGGGTGACAGTCTCACAGTATGTCAGACAGACAGAGAGAGAACGCAAGAGAGTGTATAAATATGGTGTGTGTGGGTGGGGTGGTCCAGGAGTTGCCCTTTAAAGGTTCTTCTCCTAGCCCCCCCTCCCCTATCCCTCGCATAACCCAGTGACAACACATCAAGGGGTCGTCCCCTCCTCACCCTCTCATAGCCTCAGCAGACTCTCTGGGGAAAATACTAATTATCCCTCTATCCAACACACACACACACAGGTTGAGAGTAGGGCTGACCCCATTTAGTCGACTGGTGGAGAGGCTGTTGGTCAACAGATGTCTTTAGCCGAACAGTAGTAAAAAAATATATAATCATATCATGGTGTACAAGACGCCTGTCTGAGTGGACTAATCCATTGTGGAGGCCGTGGGGATGGGACAGTCCATCACTAAGACGTGCTACTGAAATTCTATACGGTTAATTTACATAAGAACAATGATGCAACACTATTAAACAAAATATTATTTTATAACAAATGCGCTTGGATAGCGGTCGCTGTCCGCGGTTCTGAAACATCAGTGCGCTGTTGAATTGGCGCCTTTTTCCTAGACCATGTTGCCATGTGCATAATAACAAAGTTAACCAGCATGTTGGTGTTGAGAACAATGTGGCGGAGGCAGCAGCGGATTTAGGTGACAAGAAAACAGCACTTGCCTTTAATTGTTTAAGAAAATTGAGGAGCAAGGAAACGCCAACTTAATTAGGTCTATAATCAATAGCCTACATGGTACATGTGCCTGGCTTTTTATACACTATAAATACACTATAAATACACTATAAATACACAAAAGTATGTGGACACCCCTTCAAATTAGTGGATTCCGGCTATTTCAACCACACCCATTGCTGACAGGTGTATAATATCGAGCACACTGCCATGCAACCTCCATAGACAAAGATTGTCAGTCGAATGGCATTACTGAAGAGCTCAGTGACTTTCAACGTGGCACCGTCATAGGAAGCCACCTTCCCAACAAGTCAGTACGTCAAATTTAGGCCCTCCTAGAGCTGCCCCAGTCAACTGCAAGTGCTGTTATTGTGAAGTGTAAACGCCTGGGAGCAACAACAGCTCAGCCGCGAAGTGGTAGGCCACACAAACTCACAGAATGGGACCGCCGAGTGTCTGTCCTCGGTTGCAACACTCACTACCGAGTTCCAAACTGCTTCTGGAAGCAACGGCAGCACAAAAACTGCTTGTCGGAAGCTTCATGAAATTGGTTTCCATGGCTGAGCCTAAGATCACCATGCGCAATGCCAAGCGTCAGCTGGAGTGGTATAAAGCTCGCCGCCATTGGACTCTGGAGCAGTGGAAACGCGTTCTCTGGAGTGATGAATCACGCTTCACCATGTGGCAGCCCAACGGAAGTGTCTGGGTTTGGGGGATGCCAGGAGAACCCTACCTTCCTGAACTGTAAAGTTTGGCGGCGGAGGAATAATGTTCTGGGGCTGTTTTTCATGGTTCGGGCCCCTTAGTTCCAGTGAAATTAAATCTTAATGCTACAGTACACAATGACATTCTAGACAATTCTGTCCTTCCAACTTTGTGGCAACAGTTTGGGGAAAGCCCTTTCCTGTTTCAGCATGACAATGCCCCCGTGCACAAAGCAGAAATGGTTTGTTGAGATCGGTGTGGAAAGATTTGACTGGCATGCACAGAGCTCTGACCTCAACCACATTGAACACATTTGTGATGAATTGGAACACTGACTGCGAGCCGGGCATCAGTGCCCGACCTTGCTAATGCTCGTGGCTGAACAGAATCAATGTTCCAACGTCTAGTCGAAAGTCTTCCCAGAAGATTGCGGGCTGTTACAGCAGCAAAGAGGGGGACCAACTCCATATTAATGCCTATGACTATGGAATGAGATGTTCGACGAGCAGGTGTCCACATACTTTTGGTCATGTTTGAGGGTTTGTTTAAAATAGCCTACTGATTCCATGAGCTCCAAGCCTCAAGCAACCACAACATGTCGGATAAACAATTTCACAAATTCGGGTTGTTTTTAATCTTCGCTACTAAAGGCCTCTCTGGTACTGTTGTTTACACTTCAAATTGTCAGAAAAATAACATTTATAATGATAACCCTCCCTGTTCTTGATCTCATTGTTGTTGTTGTAAAAATAATTATTTATGATGATGATTATTATTATTATTATCGTTATCATTAGTAGGCTTAGTATGGCGGCTTGTATAACCACCATCAAGAGCGCATCCTGTTCAGTCTTAATACCGTAACTTAGGCCTGTATTTCAATACTTACATAGGCTACTGTATCAACCAATCATTCATTTGTTTATGTCATCACACAGCATACGGGGCGGCAGGTAGCCTAGTGGTTAGAGTGTAGGGGCGGCAGGTAGCCTAGTGGTTAGAGTGTAGGGGCGGGAGGTAGCCTAGTGGTTAGAGTGTAGGGGCGGGAGGTAGCCTAGTGGTTAGAGTGTAGGGGCGGGAGGTAGCCTAGTGGTTAGAGCGTTGGGCCAGTAACCGGAAGGTTGCAGGATCAAATCCCAAAGCTGTCGTTTTGTCCCTGAACAAGGCAGTTAACCCACTGTTCCTAGGCCGTCATTGTAAATAAGAATTTGTTCTTAACTGACTTGCCTAGTTAAATATAGGTTAAATAAAATAAAGAAATATAAGTCATTCATGATTTGAAACGCAATCAAGCATTTTAGTTTTAAAAGAAAATAAGTCGGCCCTTGAATAATTAGCGTAAACAATAAATAATAAAGGCTTTACAAAAAAACATTGCAACAGACTCTGGTACGCTTATAATTTATTTTGTGCCGTTTACATTGTTCCAAACGGTCAGAAAAAAAATATATTGTAATCTAACAGCAGCTGTTTGGCAACATAATATGTACGCAGTTCTGGCTCCTTAACTTCTTTTTCTAGATCTCTAGAATAACTGTCACATTTATTTCACACATCTAGTCTTCCCCTTTACCTCCTGAGCAACCAGTAAACATTCCCCCGTTTCGAGTTCATTTGTCACGTCCTCTGCATCCATTTTGCTGTCACGTGTTCAGAGTTTGTTATAACCAATTTGTTGATGTGATTATAATATGCTATAGATCATGCCCTATTGGTCACGTGCATGCGATGCTTACATGTGTCACGTAAAGAGAGCAAGGGTTGAGGGAATGTTTTTCCTAAACAAAAATGAGGGATTTCGGTAACAGAACTTTTCAGTCAGAAATGGCAAAATGGACAGCGTGATAAACACTTGAAGTTCTCTGGTGGTCGATGCAGCATGGAGGAGAGAGAGAGAGACAACGGGTGCTAGTCACACAGTCACTCGCTGTAAAAAATATAATTAACACAGCGCAGGAAGTCTGAGCACAATCAAATCAATTGCGGTCGGACTCCTTCTAGTCATTCGCGTGTCTTAATTATTTTATCAAACAGTGCGCTTAAAGCATCAGACAAGCTCAGTGAATATAGTTGATTTGATTAAAACACATAGGATGTGTCTATATATGGTTGACTAAGATCGTTTTTTTGTTGTTGTCAGGAACAGCCCTAGTTGAGAGGAAAGAGAAACATCTGTTGCAATCATTTCATCACCATGTACTAGCCCTACAACCCTGTTCAGTACATCACAGACAGAGACAGACAGACAGAGACAGACAGCCAGAGACATCCAGACAGCCAGAGATATCCAGACAGCCAGAGATATCCAGACAGACAGAGACAGCCAGAGACATCCAGACAGCCAGAGACATCCAGACAGCCAGAGACATCCAGACAGACAGAGACATCCAGACAGACAGAGACATCCAGACAGACAGAGACATCCAGACACGTCCTGACTCCCCCCCACCCTAACACACACTCACTCACTCACCCCTACCTTGGATCCATCTACACTGATGATGCGGTAGCTGTTGCGTGTGGAGTCGTAGAAGTAGGACACGGTGACTGCCTGTTTGCTGGCTGGGACCCAGTTCTTCTTGGTGGTCGGGTCAATCTGGAACACATGGGCCCTGGTGGTGAAGATTGGCTGCTCCCTGCACAAGACGAGGAAGAGAGGGAGAAAGAGGGGGAGGAGGAGGAGTGAGAAAGAGGGGGAGGAGGAGGAGTGAGAGAGGGGGAGGAGGAGGTGTGAGAGAGGGGGAGGAGGAGGAGCGAGAGAGGGGGAGGAGGAGGTGTGAGAGAGGGGGGGAGGAGGAGGTGTGAGAGAGCGGGGGAGGAGGAGGAGCGAGAGAGGGGGGGAGGAGGAGGTGTGAGAGAGGGGGGGAGGAGGAGGTGTGAGAGAGGGGGGGAGGAGGAGGAGCGAGAGAGGGATGAGAAGGAGAAGATTAGGAGACCTCTAGTTTGGGTTGGAAGCTCTAGTAATTAATGGTTTGGGGTGTTAGAAACTCCCATGTATTCTATTGGTCAGTCTAAGAGCACATGCATGCATTAGCGTGCAAATACTGAAAGTAACAGGAGTCAAACACACATAAGAACTAGATGACAGCTGGGCAGGTTGTGTGGTGTGAGTTGAGTACTGGGAGACATCCATGTCAGTCTGCTGCAGCATTACATATTCCTGTGGCAGTCACCTGGGATGCCAGATCCTCAGTTTCCCTCCCAGTGGAGAGCAGGTGTTAATGTAACACTAACCCTGGTGTCACCTGGCAACCCACAGCCATTAGCACTTCATCAGCTCAAGCCTCTCACAGGAGGGAAGGAAAACACACAGGCACTACACTAGCCCTATCAAGTTATAGGGAGAAGATAACACCACGCACGCACGCACACACACAGTCTCTGGTGCTCACAGGGTATCAGAGTCCTCCTGGTCAGCTATTTTAATACACTGCTACATTAAGACTAGGGCTGGTAATTGCCAAGGACATCACGATTCGATATCATCACCATACTTATGTGCGATTCTCACAATTCTCAACCAAGATTCTACTGCGATTTGACCAAGATTCAATAGCCATCCAAACATATTGCTCACTATATGTCTGCTGCAGAGAGACCAGAGAGAGCATGAGGAAACTAATGTTGATCAGTCAGGGAAAGAAAAGTGTTGATAACATGTTGGCTCACTATTTAAAACCATGGAGAACAAGCTATAGGATGAAAAATACCTGTGTTTTGGTGCAGGTTCAGACTATTAGCACTAGCTAACGCTACCTACTAAAAATAAAACAAATACACACACACACACACACACACACACAAACACACACACACCCCCACACACCCCCACCCTTCGGAAAGTATTCAAACCCCTTGACTTTTTCGACATTTTGTTACGTTACAGCCTTATTCTAAAATGGAAGGTGAATCTTCGCCCCAGTCTGAGGTCCTGAGCACTCTGTAGCAGGTTTTCATCAAGGATCTCTCTGTACTTTGCTCTGTTCATCTTTCCCCTCGATCCTGACTAGTCTCCCAGTCCCTGCCACTGAAAAACATCCCCACAGCATGATGCTGCCACCACCATGCTTCACCGTAGGGATGGCGCCAGGTTTCCTCCAGACGTGACGCTTGGTACTAAAAAGAGTTCAATCGTGGTTTCATCAGACCAGAGAATCTTGTTTTTCCTGGTCTGAGTCCTTTAGTGGCTTCCGTCTGGCCACTCTACCATAAAGGCCTGATTGGTGGAGCGCTGCAGAGATTGTCCTTCTGGAAGGTTCTCTCATCTCCACAGAGGAACTCTAGAGTCCATCAGGTTCTTGGTCACCTCCCTGACCAACGCCCTTCTCCCCCAACTGCTCAGTTTGGCCTAAACTGAGCAGTTTTTCTGCTAAAAGAAAATGCATAAAAAAATAAATACAAATGTAACCTGTTTTTTCTTTGTCATTATGGGATATTGTGATGTCATTATGGGATATTGTGATGTCATTATGGGATATTGTGATGTCATTATGGGGTATTGTGATGTCATTATGGGATATTATGTGTAGATTGCTGAGGATTTTATTTATTTAATCAATTTTAGAATACGTCTGTAACTTAACAAAATGTGGAAAAAGTCAAGGGGTCTGAATACTTTCTGAAGGCACTGTACAGATAAAAAATAATATATATATATATATATATATATATATATATATATATATATATATATATATATATATATATATATATATATACATACACATATATATATATTTTTATTTTTATTTATTTAATGCTCCCCCACCCAAAGTACATCCAGCGAACGGGAGGCCAGTGGTCAAAAATGGGTCATTGATGAAAGATGACAAAGGAGGCTGACTCAAATTGTGCAGAGCATCAGACGGGCTACAGTTAGTTAACTGACAGTCTGGTACAACATTGTGCATAAAATAACACACAACTATAACATGTAGATGACCCCGATCGGATTTGAATGCGATTTGAAGGACACAGCTACAGGCATCTCTCCCAGCATGGCTACATTGCATTAGGACAAATTAACTCACAACCTCTCTGCTATTCAGGAACCATTTGGACAATGACTAAAATGAGGGACAATCACAGCGGCACACACACACACACACACACACACACACACACACACACACACACACACACACACACACACACACACACACACACACACACACACACACACACACACACACACACACACACACACACACACACACACACACACACACACACACACACACACACACACATTTAACATTTCCGCTTAGATTTATCGTCTGTTCAAATGTCACTTGCTGGAGTAACACAGTCATCATTCCCAGGACTACATTAGGCCACATTAACTCAATCTCTGTTTTGGACAATGATAAAATAAGGGACAATCACACACACACCTTTAAAATGCCCTCTTAGTACCATAGGAGTCCACAGGCTTGGTCATCACTAGGTGTTATAAAGGACTACAGGCTTGGTCATCACTAGGTGTTATAAAGGACTACAGGCTTGGTCATCACTAGGTGTTATAAAGGACTACAGGCTTGGTCATCACTAGGTGTTATAAAGGACTACAGGCTTGGTCATCACTAGGTGTTATAAAGGACTACAGGCTTGGTCATCACTAGGTGTTATAAAGGACTACAGGCTTGGTCATCACTAGGTGTTATAAAGGACTACAGGCTTGGTCATCACTAGGTGTTATAAAGGACTACAGGCTTGGTCATCACTAGGTGTTATAAGGCTTGGTCATCACTAGGTGTTATAAGGCTTGGTCATCACTAGGTGTTATAAAGGACTACAGGCTTGGCCATCACTAGGTGTTATAAAGGACTACAGGCTTGGTCATCACTAGGTGTTATAAAGGACTACAGGCTTGGTCATCACTAGGTGTTATAAAGGACTACAGGCTTGGCCATCACTAGGTGTTATAAAGGACTACAGGCTTGGTCATCACTAGGTGTTATAAGGCTTGGTCATCACTAGGTGTTATAAAGGACTACAGGCTTGGTCATCACTAGGTGTTATAAAGGACTACAGGCTTGGTCATCACTAGGTGTTATAAAGGACTACAGGCTTGGTCATCACTAGGTGTTATAAAGGACAAAGTGGCAGTAAAGTGTCAATATCATTGAAACAGATATGAGCCATTTCCTGTCTGTCAGAGCGAGCTAGAGACAGCCAATAGGATCTACCTCCTGGCAGCCAGACCAGTCTTTTCTCTTCGTATGTCCTATTCTCAGAGGGCTCTGTACGTGTGTGTGGGGGGGCGGGGGCGGTGGTGGTGTTGCCACACTCATCCAGAAAGCAAGATGTGTGTGGGTGTGGCCACGCTCCCATCTCCCAGTAGACAGTCAGTGTTCAGTACAGGCTGAACACAATGCAGAGCAGAGTCAGTCAGTCAGTCAGTAAACACACAGGCTGACCACACAGAGCAGAGCAAGTCAGTCAGTCAACACACAGGCTGACCACGCAGAGCAGAGCAGAGTCAGTCAGTCAACACACAGGCTGACCACGCAGAGCAGAGCAGAGTCAGTCAGTCAGTCAACACACAGGCTGACCACGCAGAGCAGAGTCAGTCAGTCAGTCAGTCAACACACAGGCTGACCACGCAGAGCAGAGTCAGTCAGTCTATCCTCACCTGGTCCTGCCACAATACAACACCATCTTTCCATCCCTTCCTGTTACCACACTCTCTGTGGTTATATTTACATACTTGATTTTTTACAATTCAAACCAGGAAATCAAACCAATGTAAAGTGCAGCATGTGATTGTAGTGTGGCTTTGTGTGTGTGGAACCTGCAGGACTCCGTGTGGAACCTGTAAGACTCCGTGTGGAACCTGTAGGACTCCGTGTGGAAGAGAGGGACTCCGTTTGGAACCTGTAGGACTCCGTGTGGAACCTGTAGGACTCCGTGTGGAAGAGAGGGACCCCGTTTGGAACCTGTAGGACTCCGTGTGGAACCTGTAGGACAACGTGTGGAAGAGAGGGACTCCGTTTGGAACCTGTAGGACTCCGTGTGGAACCTGTAGGACAACGTGTGGAAGAGAGGGACCCGGTTTTTTTACACCGTGCACACACACACACCCCTTTCCTCCACGGAAGACTATTTCATTCTATTTCAGTACAACTTTATTGATAAGTACCCAGAGGGCGATAGGCATCGCTCCACAGGCCAGCTGAGATGCACTGTTTTCATTTCCATTCCTACTAAGGTATCCTAGCAGGACATAGACCTATACTAGGAGGAATCCTAGCAGGACATAGATCTATACTAGGAGGTATCCTAGCAGGACATAGATCTATACTAGGAGGTATCCTAGCAGGACATAGATCTATACTAGGAGGTATCCTAGCAGGACATAGATCTATACTAGGAGGTATCCTAGCAGGACATAGACCTATACTAGGAGGTATCCTAGCAGGACATAGACCTATACTAGGAGGTATCCTAGCAGGACATAGATCTATACTAGGAGGTATCCTAGCAGGACATAGATCTATACTAGGAGGTATCCTAGCAGGACATAGACCTATACTAGGAGGAATCCTAGCAGGACATAGACCTATACTAGGAGGTATCCTAGCAGGACACAGATCTATACTAGGAGGTATCCTAGCAGGACACAGACCTATACTAGGAGGTATCCTAGCAGGACATAGATCTATACTAGGAGGTATGCTAGCTGGAATGGAACAGAGTCCATATGTTTAATGTGTTTGATACCGTTCCATTTACTCCATTACAATGAGCCCGTCCTCCTATAGCTCCTCCCACCAGCCTCCTCTGATGTGTGTGTGTGTTTATCCAAGCAGGGAATGTCCAGTTGCCAGTGAAGCCAGTAGGAGTAAACGCTTCTGTTCGTTATAATGTGTAACAGTAGGAAGCTAATGCTGCTGTTATTTGGAGGGCATATCTCATGGCTTTGATCTGCCTCCTAGCGATATGGAGCGGTCTGGGTGTGTGTCTGTTCCTCACAGCGGTCTGGGTGTGTGTGAGTGTTCTGTCTATCACACAGTACTGATTCTGTGTGTGTGTGTGTTCTGTCTGATTCTGTGTGTCTGTAGCTCACAGCGTTCTGTGTGTGTGTGTGTTCTGTCTGATTCTGTGTGTGTGTAGCTCACAGTGTTCTGTGTGTGTTCTGTCTGATTCTGTGTGTGTGTAGCTCACAGCGTTCTGTGTGTGTGTGTGTTCTGTCTGATTCTGTGTGTCTGTAGCTCACAGCGTTCTGTGTGTGTGTGTGTGTGTTCTGTCTGATTCTGTGTGTGTGTAGCTCACAGCGTTCTGTGTGTGTGTGTTCTGTCTGATTCTGTGTGTGTGTAGCTCACAGTGTTCTGTGTATGTGTGTTCTGTCTGATTCTGTGTGTGTGTAGCTCACAGCGTTCTGTGTGTGTGTGTGTTCTGTCTGATTCTGTGTGTCTGTAACTCACAGCGTTCTGTGTGTGTGTGTGTTCTGTCTGATTCTGTGTGTGTGTAGCTCACAGCATTCTGTGTGTGTGTGTGTGTTCTGTCTGATTCTGTGTGTGTGTAGCTCACAGCATTCTGTGTGTGTGTGTGTGTTCTGTCTGATTCTGTGTGTGTGTAGCTCACAGCGTTCTGTGTGTGTGTGTGTGTGTTCTGTCTGATTCTGTGTGTGTGTAGCTCACAGCGTTCTGTGTGTGTGTGTGTTCTGTCTGATTCTGTGTGTGTGTAGCTCACAGCGTTCTGTGTGTGTGTGTGTTCTGTCTGATTCTGTGTGTGTGTAGCTCACAGCATTCTGTGTGTGTGTGTGTGTGTTCTGTCTGATTCTGTGTGTGTGTAGCTCACAGCGTTCTGTGTGTGTGTGTGTTCTGTCTGATTCTGTGTGTGTGTAGCTCACAGCATTCTGTGTGTGTGTAGCTCACAGCGTTCTGTGTGTGTGTGTGTTCTGTCTGATTCTGTGTGTGTGTAGCTCACAGCGGAGGGCTGAGCAGTGAAAACATTTTTCGGTAAGATGAAAGAGCAGAATTAGACATCTTATTAAACTTTCATGATCTGGTCTGACAAATCAGTGTGGAAACCATGCTCCTCCTCTTAAAACGCACACACACACACACACACACCTCATGTTAGATCTGTCAAGCACGCACACTTCCTCACGTTCACACAGGACAGTACTCACACACCCTTCACACTAAATCTGTCAACAGCAGTTCAGTTGACTGGATTAACGTCTTCACTAAATCTCTCCTCCCTCTCTTTCCTTACGTCCCCTCTTCCTCTCTCCCCACTTCTTCTACTACAGAACATTAACAGTTGAGTACACAAAGTACTAGAGCATCTGCAGTCAGACCACTAGGACAGACCGACGCTAGGACAGACAGGCGGACGGACGCTAGGACAGACAGGCGGACGCTAGGACAGACAGGCGGACGCTAGGACAGACAGGCGGACGCTAGGACAGACAGACGGACGCTAGGACAGACAGACGGACGCTAGGACAGACAGACGGACGCTAGGACAGACAGACGGACGCTAGGACAGACAGCAATGGGCCATTGAGCTAATAATGTCATCAGGATTATGGTCTTCAAATAAATGAAAGCCTTCCTAATAAATTAACTGTCCCCATAATCCTAATCTGAACTGTAATCTGCTTGGAAAAATACCCTTTATGCAGATCACTGTTGTGCAGTTTTCAACAGGGGCGGGCGCACAGACACAGAAAGACCTGACCTTTTGAACAAGATGACGCTGACAGACAGTCTCCCTGTTTCTAGCTCCTAGCCAACCTCCTAGAAGCATTTCTCTGCACCTGCTAGAACATCTGCTAGACAGTGTACACGACCAATACACTTTGATTTGATTCATTCAGTCTGGCTGGACCCAGATATAGTACGTACACACACACACACCTGACCTTTTACATTACCTATAATAGACATTACCTCTGTCTGGAGCCAGCTATAATAGATATTACATCTGTCTGCGCGCACACACACACACGTTATCCATGCCCACAACATTCAAAAGCCCAGAGCAGACATGGAGCTAAATCAGATGAACTACAGTAGTCTCTCAACACAGCCACATCAGTCAGATGGGCAGAGAACATTGTGGAATATATAGGAGCAGAACAATTACAAGACAGGTGACAAGAGGAGCTAAACCGGAGGCTCTTACAAGACAGGTGACAAGAGGAGCTAAACCGGAGGCTTTCACAAGACAGAGGCCTTTTGGAGGGTTTTCTGATCTCTATCTCCCCCCCATCTGGTGCGGCTACATTTAAATCATTTACAGGCCAGTGGGTAATGAGCTCTCCTCTAGAGAACCAGGACCGTCTGTCTCCCTCCTCTAGAGGACCAGGACCGTCTGTCCGTCTCTCCTCTAGAGGACCAGGACCGTCTGTCTGTCTGTCTCCCTCCTCTAGAGGACCAGGACCGTCTGTCCGTCTGTCTCCCTCCTCTAGAGGACCAGGACCGTCTGTCCGTCTGTCTCCCTCCTCTAGAGGACCAGGACCGTCTGTCCGTCTCTCCTCTAGAGGACCGTCTGTCCGTCTCTCCTCTAGAGGACCGTCTGTCCGTCTCTCCTCTAGAGGACAGTCTGTCCATTTGTCCGGTTTCTCTGTATGTCCAAACACTATTTCTTGGCCTTAACACTAAAAGACAATTTATGTTTGCTCTGTTAATGTGATCCGGAGAGTCTTGAAGGCTAAATCGAGCTCCGTCGCGCATGTCCACGCACCTCCCAAATGTTGTAGCAATGCGGAGGGCTCCATATCGGGTTTCTGTTAGGAGAATGTGGCGCCCGACATTTTACCAGCCACATTTTACATTTACCGGACCCCATATATGTATTGGGTGCGTAACCTGATCAGGGCGACCACCCACAGTGCTCAGAATGACAGAAATCACATTTAGAATTTGGTTATTCATATTAACAGAACATGCAAGTTGAGGACGCTATGACGTGCGGTACTTCTTACCCAATTCTGAACATGTCAGAATAACTGTCCACATTTACTTTTCCTCAGCCAACAAGACGAGTAACGAACAGCAACATCACCAGCCTGTCAATCTACTATCCACCATAGTAGAAAGGTTGACCTGTTCTATTGGTCAGGTTGTCGAGAAATAAAGAGCCTATTCCAACCAGACTCTGGGACAGCTGGGGGACGATAGATCCCACATTCATACAACCAGTAGGCCCAGGCTACATAAAGAAACTATGTTAAAGAGACTATTCCAACCAGACTCTGGGACAGCTGGGGGACGATAGATCCCACATTCATACAACCAGTAGGCCCAGGCTACATAAAAAAACTATGTTAAAGAGCAAATGAGGCTGATGCAACAGATCAGAACGTTTTGTTATGTGTTTAGCATAAATGTTGATAAAGTGTTATTTATTACATTATAAGTGCAGCAACTTCACAAGGCAGTAGGCTATGAGGGAATGTTCGTTCCATAATGCAATTAGCGGGAAAACACAGTTGTCAAAATGGCACTGCACATACGACCGGTTTCACGTGACAGATAAAATATCTGTACACATCTGTACGGTTTGGTAAACAAGACACCTCTGTACGGTGTGGTAAACAAGACACCTCTGTACGGTGTGGTAAACAAGACACCTCTGTACGGTGTGGTAAACAAGACACCTCTGTACGGTGTGATAAACAAGACACCTCTGTACGGTGTGGTAAACAAGACACCTCTGTACGGTGTGGTAAACAAGACACCTCTGTACGGTGTGGTAATCAAGACACCTCTGTACGGTGTGGTAATCAAGACACCTCTGTACGGTGTGGTAATCAAGACACCTCTGTACGGTGTGGTAATCAAGACACCTCTGTACGGTGTGGTAATCAAGACACCTCTGTACGGTGTGGTAATCAAGACACCTCTGTACGGTGTGGTAATCAAGACACCTCTGTACGGTGTGGTAATCAAGACACCTCTGTACGGTGTGGTAATCAAGACACCTCTGCACGGTGTGGTAATCAAGACACCTCTGTACGGTGTGGTAATCAAGACACCTCTGTACGGTGTGGTAATCAAGACACCTCTGTACGGTGTGGTAATCAAGACACCTCTGTACGGTGTGGTAATCAAGACACCTCTGTACGGTGTGGTAATCAAGACACCTCTGTACGGTGTGATAAACAAGACACCTCTATACGGTGTGGTAATCAAGACACCTCTGTACGGTGTGGTAATCAAGACACCTCTGTACGGTGTGGTAAACAAGACACCTCTGTACGGTGTGGTAAACAAGACACATCTGTACGGTGTGGTAAACAAGACACCTCTGTACGGTGTGGTAATCAAGACACCTCTGTACGGTGTGGTAAACAAGACACCTCTGTACGGTGTGGTAAACAAGACACATCTGTACGGTGTGGTAAACAAGACACATCTGTGCGGTGTGGTAATCAAGACACATCTATACGGTGTGGTAATCAAGACACCTCTGTACGGTGTGGTAATCAAGACACCTCTGTACGGTGTGGTAATCAAGACACCTCTGTACGGTGTGGTAATCAAGACACATCTGTACGGTGTGGTAATCAAGACACATCTGTACGGTGTGGTAATCAAGACACCTCTGTACGGTGCGGTAATCAAGACACATCTATACGGTGTGGTAAACAAGACACCTCTGTACGGTGTGGTAATCAAGACACATCTGTACAGTGTGGTAATCAAGACACATCTGTACGGTGTGGTAATCAAGACACATCTGTACGGTGTGGTACTCAAGACACCTCTGTACGGTGCGGTAATCAAGACACCTCTGTACGGTGTGGTAATCAAGACACATCTGTACGGTGTGGTAATCAAGACACATCTGTACGGTGTGGTAAACAAGACACATAACGAATTAACCTATAGACCGATAAGCAGGAGCAGACAGATGTATTTACATTGACTGGTACTTCCATCAATAAATATTATTTCGCAAAAGGGATTTTATTTTTTCTTCTCACGAACAGTTGGCCCGGCAACACTTTTATTTAAATCGGCTTTAAAAATATATATATGTAAAATCAGACAAAAGCCGGCTATTTTGGGCTAATAGAAACTCTGCATTGACATGATTGGTTGGTTGACGGTCGGTGTCAACAACAAACTCACTTTCTTGACAACTTTTTCTTCACAACAGCTCTGCTCCGCGAATTGCAAGAACTATGAATGCCTTGACTTTTGCAGATGCCGTATCCCAGTAAGTTATGTACGGCCACTGAAGACATCGGATTGACCATGCAGAGCCTTTCGGGAAGAAGGCCACAGACTACGAGAATCTCTCATTTATGATCAAGGTTTTTAATCGTATCAGATAGACCGGGAGACAAAGTGACAAGGCTTTATCTGCATTTTATTAATAAAATGTAATGCAATAATCAAAATCTGTGTAATATGTGACTTCATACATCCATCCAGTGATGAGATGAGCCCACAGTGAGCCTGCATGACTGTGAATTTGTTAGCATCAGTTAGCGTGTCGTGCTAACCTCTGTAGTGCAGCAACAGCACTGTGTCGATGCTAACCTCTGTAGTGCAGCAACAGCACTGTGTCGATGCTAACCTCTGTAGTGCAGCAGCAGCACTGTGTCGATGCTAACCTCTGTAGTGCAGCAACAGCACTGTGTCGATGCTAACCTCTGTACTGCAGCAACAGCACTGTGTCGTGCTAACCTCTGTAGTGCAGCAACGGCACTGTGTCGATGCTAACCTCTGTAGTGCAGCAACAGCACTGTGTCGTGCTAACCTCTGTAGTGCAGCAGCACCAGGCATTAGCTACCTCAGAGGAATAAGAAACAGCCAGGCAGGAAGGCAGTAATGTTAAGTAGTGCATGAATAAGATTCATACTCTATCTGGTCTTTACTCTCAAGTCTTGTTAATGTTTTAGTTGACTCTCCACTCACTCCATGTTCTCCTTACAGTACATAGCATGGAGAGATCAGTCAGGATCATGTTCTCCTTACAGTACATAGCATGGAGAGATCAGTCAGGATCATGTTCTCCTTACAGTACATAGCATGGAGAGATCAGTCAGGATCATGTTCTCCTTACAGTACATAGCATGGAGAGATCAGTCAGGATCATGTTCTCCTTACAGTACATAGCATGGAGAGATCAGTCAGGATCATGTTCTCCTTACAGTACATAGCATGGAGAGATCAGTCAGAATCATGTTCTCCTTACAGTACATAGCATGGAGAGATCAGTCAGGACCATGTTCTCCTTACAGTACATAGCATGGAGAGATCAGTCAGAATCATGTTCTCCTTACAGTACATAGCATGGAGAGATCAGTCAGGATCATGTTCTCCTTACAGTACATAGCATGGAGAGATCCGTCAGGATCATGTTCTCCTTACAGTACATAGCATGGAGAGATCAGTCAGGAGCATGTTCTCCTTACAGTACATAGCATGGAGAGATCCATCAGGATATTTCAGAGAGCGTTAGCTTGATGAACTAGTAGGGGATCCAACTGCTCAGAGAGCAAGACAGTGTCAGGATGTTATGTTTAGTTGAATTAGGCTGTTCTGAGTATATGACTATATCATGGAGAGAGAGAGACTCCCAGCCATATATATTAAGCAGCATATGGGGATGGAACTGTGATATAGCATAAAGGCTTTTGGTCATATTTGTATTCTGTAGGCAATCCCTGCACATGACATACCTGTACAGATACAATCCCTGCACATGACATACCTGTACAG
This sequence comes from Brachymystax lenok tsinlingensis, assembly GCA_030435695.1. Lineage (NCBI taxonomy): Eukaryota > Metazoa > Chordata > Actinopteri > Salmoniformes > Salmonidae > Brachymystax > Brachymystax lenok. The sequence continues at coordinate 6,816,025 of CM059819.1, read as the reverse complement.
ATACAATCCCTGTACATGACATACCTGTACAGATACAATCCCTGTACATGACATACCTGTACAGATACAATCCCTGCACATGACATACCTGTACAGATACAATCCCTGTACATGACATACCTGTACAGATACAATCCCTGTACATGACATACCTGTACAGATACAATCCCTGTACATGACATACCTGTACAGATACAATCCCTGTATTGACCATTGACAGGTCATTAGGGTTATTAGCTCGTGGTTTTAGGTCTGTTTGCTGTCTAGCAGTGTGTCAGTGTGAGAACAAGCGACTGTCAGCTGGTCAAACAACCTGACCTACATTCTACAATCTAGATTAGAACCTTGAACCATTCTAAAGTGATTCCAAAACCATTCCAGTTGCATTCCTAAAAAACACCATCAGATTACACGCCCCATTTAACTATGAAACCTGAGGCTTTAACTTTGGTTGAGAGAACACTAACTGTAAATGAGTTGCTGCTGTTGCAATTTATAATCTGTTTGTTTAAAGGCGAGCTCTGACTGCTGGCGGCACAGGTCACTGAACCAACAGTTCAACAATACCTGTACTGAAGTCATAAAACAGATTCATCATAACTTTACCTGGCTGAGCTGACAGGCAGCCTGGAACATTCCTTAAATACCTGACGAGAGGGAACTATTTATGAAATGTTGCTGTACCTGTTCCAGATATGAAAACACTGTCACTGCGCGCGCACACACACACACACACACACACACACACACACACACACACACACACACACACACACACACACACACACACACACACACACACACACACACACACACACACACACACACACACACACACACACACACACACACACACACACACACACACACACACACACACACACCTGTCTTGTTCAATTCTACAGTAGGTTTCTGTGTTTGGTTAATTTCCTCCTTTCGTCTTAGGCAATACCCCCAATTATGCAAAACCTCTCCACTTCTTGGAACATTATGCTCCTAAACCTTTACTGCTTTTAAATCCAGACATCGCTCATTCAGTTATAACCTACACAAACTCACAGCCAAACTCTGATTCAGCACTTCATTCAGCAGCCCTAGCGGCGGGAAGGCAAAAAGTGTTCCCATTTTGAACCATTTCATGTGTCTGAAGGTAGAACTCCGCCTAGCCGGCAGACCCAGAGAGCAAATCAAGTCCACCTATAGGTCTACCGCTGGCCAATCAGATGCCTCCGATACCCGTGTCTGCACAGTTTCCTCAAGCCACAGACGGTAAAAAGAAACCTCGGAACTCACAGAAATGTTGATAATATTGTGAGATTTAAAAACGTTTAAACCATGGCTAGAGAGACAGACTACAGGAATACAGCAAAGAGCTGCTGTTTTTATGAATAAATTCATGTTTAAGTTGTTATTCAGCATTGTCAACACTTTTCATAGCCATACTTCCTACTTCCACTCGCGCTACAACCAGCACTGAGCTGTAATTAATGCATATAGAAAAGAGTTCGTATAAGTTTGAGCTTTAACTTTATAACTTTACCTGGCTGAGCTGACAGGCAGCCTGGAACATTCCTTAAATACAGTACAAATACACCATAATTTGGAAATAAATTCATAAAAAATCCTACAATGTGATTTTCTGGATTTCTTTTCCTCATTTTGTCTGTCATAGTTGAAGTGTACCTATGATGAAAATTACAGGCCTCTCTCATCTTTTTAAGTGAGAGGACTTGCACAATTGGTGGCTGACTAAATACTTTTTTGCCCCACTGTACCTGACGAGAGGAAACTATTTATGACATTTTGTCACTGCGCATGCACACACACACACACACACACGTCTGTCTTGTTCAATTCTACAGTAGGTTTCTGTGTTTGGTTAATTTCCTCCTTTCGTCTTAGGCAATACCCCCTTTTCACATTGACGATAGCACAGGGACATTTTGAGAGGTCCTCCAGGGACAATACTGTCGTGTAAACTTGCCAAAATGATCACGTCTCGAGTGTTAACTACGGAGGTGGTGCATGGCACTCCCCCTGACAGTTGCCCCCCCTCTCAGCAGGACGGTGTAAACAGAATAGTCTCGTTCAGCCCAACACTCCTACAGTATAAATGGTAACAGCAGAGCGACGGTTTTTAAATAGCTGACATGTAGACATTTTCCTAATATTTTAGAGACTTGTTTTATTGAGTTTACCTGAAATTGCATGTAACAGCCTGTTACATTCTGGCCTAGCTGCCGACCCGCCGGCTACACTGGAAGCCCTTTCCCGCCACCATTTGTCGATACTATCGCAAAAAAACGTTTGATATGCGCAAGTCAAACTATGGAAACAAAACATTTTAGATAATAGATGATACCAATAGAATATGTTTTCTCATTTGTAACATTGTGTGGTGTTTTCAGAGGTGGCACCACAGGTCCCAGAGTGGTGGTGGTGGTGGTGGTGGTGGGGGGGATTGTTTTTTTCCTGGGGACCAGAGTTTTTCCTGGTCTGGTAGGCTAACCTAACCAAGTAAAACTCTGGGTATGACAGAGCAATAAATCAGCTGTAAAAAGGGGTTTATTTGTGCTGTGACGGACCAGATGTCCGAATCAGGTTTAAAAATACAAACTCCTGGAAAAACTCCTGGCTCCAGGGAGGATGAAAACATTAAAATCCAGTCAGGTGAATCACGAGGCGAATCAGTCTAACCAATAGTACATCAAAGTCACCATTATTAGTCAGTTGTACAACCGAATGCCTTCAACTGAAATGTGTCTTCCGCATTTAACCCAACCCCTCTGAATCAGAGAGGTGCAGGGGGGGCTGCCTTTAATCGACATCCACGTCTTCGGCGCCCGGGGAACAGTGGGTTAACTGCCTTGTTCAGGGGCAGAAGGACAGATTTTTACCTTGTCAGCTCGGGAATTCGAACTTGCAACCCTCCGGTTACAAGTCCAACGCTCTAACCACTAGGCTACCTGCCGCCCTCATTGTCCCTCTTTTCAACACTTTTGTGTCTCAATATTTGTTATTAAACCAAATCCAAAGTGCCGGGGCAAATGCCAGCTTGCCACCAGTTTGCTGGCAGCCCCGTTGTGCTGATCTCTGCAACGTGGAGAGATGGAAAATCAACACACAGAACCTATGTATGATCTATATGTATTTTATTTTGGGGTGGCGGGAATGAGCTTCCATAGAAAACAGTTTCCCGGGGGAATTATACTCACGTTTTCAGTCACAATTAGCTTTTAACACATGTAGCCTAAGGATTAGCACATGTAGCCTAATGATTAGCACATGTAGCCTAAGGATTAACACATGTAGCCTAATGATTAGCACATGTAGCCTAAGGATTAACACATGTAGCCTAAGGATTAGCACATGTAGCCTAAGGATTAACACATGTAGCCTAATGATTAGCACATGTAGCCTAAGGATTAACACATGTAGCCTAAGGATTAACACATGTAGCCTAATGATTAGCACATGTAGCCTAAGGATTAACACATGTAGCCTAAGGATTAGCACATGTAGCCTAAGGATTAACACATGTAGCCTAAGGATTAGCACATGTAGCCTAAGGATTAACACATGTAGCCTAAGGATTAACACATGTAGCCTAAGGATTAGCACATGTAGCCTAAGGATTAACACATGTAGCCTAAGGATTAGCACATGTAGCCTAAGGATTAACACATGTAGCCTAAGGATTAACACATGTAGCCTAAGGATTAGCACATGTAGCCTAAGGATTAACACATGTAGCCTAAGGATTAACACATTTTCGGTAGGCTAACATTACTTGTGTTTTTGTATTTAAGCTAAAATATTTGAAAATAAAGCCTTTAATTGTCTGCACATGTTTGTGAATTGTTGCGCTATTCAAAAGTGTAATATGGTTTGGTTGTAATAATTAACAGTGTAATATGGTTTGGTTGTAATAATTAACAGTGTAATATGGTTTGGTTGTAATAATTAACAGTGTAATATGGTTTGGTTGTAATAATTAGGAGTTATATTGTAGGGGCCATGAAGAGTTGCTTGCTTAATGTTAGCTAGTAGCTAGCTAGTTAGTAGAATAGTTTGCAATGCTTGGCCTCCTGGCTAGTGGCTACTGTGACATTTTTGAGCTGAGACGCAAGAACGTCAACTGAACCCTCTCTCGGCTCGTAAACATTCCAGTCGCTAATGTGAATTGAAAAGTTTATGTACTGTACTTCACACTTCTCCCCTCTCGCTCTTCCCCTCACCCCTTTCCCTCCCCCCTCCCGCTCTTCCCCTCACCCCTTTCCCTCTTCCCTCCCCTCCCCTCTCGCTCTTCCCTCACCCCTTTCCCTCCCCTCCCGCTCTTCCTCACCCCTTTCCCTCTTCCCTCCCCTCCCCCCTCTCGCTCTTCCCCTCACCCCTTTCCCTCCCCTCCCATCCCTCCCCTCACCCTCTTCCCTCCCCCTCTCGCTCTTCCTCACCCCTTTCCCTCCCCCTCTCGCCTCTTTCCCTCACCCCTTTCCCTCTTCCCTCCCGCTCTTCCTCACCCCTTTCCCTCCCCCTCCCATCCCTCCCCCTCTCGCTCTCTTCCCTCACCCCCCGCTCTTCTCCTCCTTACTATCTGAAACAAATACACAGATCATTCTGCTTTTTGGAACACATTGACTGACACAGCTGGAGGCATTTCTCGTCTGTGACCGATGAACAGTGAACAAAGAATTATGGCTCTCTGTTAATTCAAATCAATAATTTAAATTAATTATCATTAGTGAAATGAAGAGGGATCGTCAGTCAGATGAGGGAAGTCTCTCTGGTCTGTTACTGCAGCCTGAATGAGCAGCTTGTGTGTGTGTGTGTCTGTGTGTGTGTGTAGAATGACAGTCTGTGTGTGTGTGTGTGTGTGTGTGTGTGTGTGTGTGTGTGTGTGTGTGTGTGTGTGCAGAATGACAGTCTCTGTGTGTGTGTGTAGCCAGGCAGCAGATCCCAGCTCAGTGGGATAACAGTGATACCACCACCTGTGTGTTAATCCGAACAACTGCTCTGTTTCACTAATGATGTCATGGGGTCAGAGGGTAAGGTTTGAGTCCCAAATGAATCCCTATTCCATACGTAGTGCACTATTTACAACAAGAGCTCTATGGGCCCTGGTCAAAAGAAGTGCACTATATTAGGTAATAGGGTGCCATTTGGGATGACTGGATTCAGATAGAAATGTATTGCATGTGTAGCAGTGGGATGTTGTTCCCCTAGATTCTGCACCAAGTTGTACACAAGGACCAGTTAGAATAGGCCAGGTCAAGAGGGGATGTTAAGAATTAGATAATAATAATAATAATAATAATAATAAGGTGTGTTTTTTTATTTAATTACAGCTGTATAGCTAATGTTATTTTTTGGTGTACAAACACTTTTTCATATCTATATTGTAAATACACTTGATTGTAAAAGTTGTGTATATTTTGGTTTGGTCCATGGCGGGGTATCTGTATTTCCGTACCCTCTTATTGTTCTCCTCAGCTAGCAAGGTATGTTGTCCTTGGCTCCGCAATGTTTCAATATAAAACCATGGTAATGTTACACAATGTGCTGTTATGCAACCATAAGTTTTGTTACAATGTGGACAATATAAATATTTATGTTAACAAGTTTCACGCAGCTCGCTAACTAGGGCACCTATTGTAACCTGTGAGTACTTGGGACAGTGTTTGAGTGAGTTTCCATGTGTTCACGCAGGTGCCTGAGAGCTGTGACGGTACCAAGGGCTAACATATTGTTTGTTGTCACTTCGTGTGCAGGTATGTCTTTTATTTTGTCCCAATTATGTTGTATATCATTTTACTTGTATTGTATGGTGCTGTTGTGCACTGAATGTGTGCACGCAGCACCTGCTATTTCTTTTTGGTTTGCGCTCTTTTGCCTGACCTTCAGCTAGCGAGGTGCCCGAGAGCGGTGACTGCACCAAGGGATAACATATTGTGCGTTGTCTCTTCGTGTGCAGGGCAAATAAAGACAATCCAACCAGCAGACCTCCAGGTGTGGCAGTGTCCTAATTAAAAGTACACACCGCAGAACCAACCACGCTACATATAGAACAGACATGATTATGTTGTCATATAGAACAGACAATCTGCCATCTCCACACATGACATTTCTATCTGTTCCAACGTTCTAAAAATGGCAGCATCTTGACTCAGTAAGTCCCTGGTGAGATGAGTTCGCTACAGATCACAGGGTTCATGTTTACTTACTGCATCACTTGTGGCCACTGGTAGAAAAGAGGAGAAAAGGGAGGAGAGAAGAGAAAGGAAGAGATGAGAGACGGAGGAGAGAGGGAGGAGAGAGAGGGAAAGAGGAGAACGGGAGGAGAGGAGAGAGGGAGGAGAGGAGAGAGGGAGGAGAGGAGAGAGGGAGGAGAGATGAGTAGAAGAAAGTGAGGAGAGAGGGGAACGGAGAAGAGAGGGAGGGGGGAGAGGAGAGAGGGAGGAGAGAGGGAGGAGAGAGGGGAAAGAGGAGAAGAGAGGGAGGGGGAGAGGAGAGGGTAGTTCCATGGTAGCATCAAGCCATGCCAGATGGCCCAAACCCCTCAACCATCTGGTGAGGAGCAGTCTCTCCAACCCTCCATCAGTCTGTCTGTCCCCTTTCATTTAGTAGCCATGGAGTCCCCACTTCAGCCCTCTCTCTCTCTCCCACTCCATCACGACCCCTAACACTTCAGCCCTGTCTCTCTCTCTCCCTCCACCACGACCCCTAACACTTCAGCCCTGTCTCTCTCTCCCACTCCATCACGACCCCTAACACTTCAGCCCTGTCTCTCCCTCCCTCCACCACGACCCCTAACACTTCAGCCCTGTCTCTCCCTCCCTCCACCACGACCCCTAACACTTCAGCCCTGTCTCTCCCTCCCACTCCACCACGACCCCTAACACTTCAGCCCTGTCTCTCTCTCCCACTCCATCACGACCCCTAACACTTCAGCCCTGTCTCTCTCTCTCCCTCCACCACGACCCCTAACACTTCAGCCCTGTCTCTCCCTCTCCCTCCACCACGACCCCTAACACTTCAGCCCTGTCTCTCCCTCTCCCTCCACCACGACCCCTAACACTTCAGCCCTGTCTCTCCCTCCCACTCCACCACGACCCCTAACACTTCAGCCCTGTCTCTCTCTCCCTCCACCACGACCCCTAACACTTCAGCCCTGTCTCTCCCTCCCTCCACCACGACCCCTAACACTTCAGCCCTGTCTCTCCCTCCCACTCCACCACGACCCCTAACACTTCAGCCCTGTCTCTCTCTCCCACTCCATCACGACCCCTAACACTTCAGCCCTGTCTCTCTCTCCCTCCACCACGACCCCTAACACTTCAGCCCTGTCTCTCCCTCCCTCCACCACGACCCCTAACACTTCAGCCCTGTCTCTCCCTCCCACTCCACCACGACCCCTAACACTTCAGCCCTGTCTCTCTCTCCCTCCACCACGACCCCTAACACTTCAGCCCTGTCTCTCCCTCCCACTCCATCACGACCCCTAACACTTCAGCCCTGTCTCTCCCTCCCTCCACCACGACCCCTAACACTTCAGCCCTGTCTCTCCCTCCCTCCACCACGACCCCTAACACTTCAGCCCTGTCTCTCCCTCACACTCCACCACGACCCCTAACACTTCAGCCCTGTCTCTCTCGCTCCCTCCACCACGACCCCTAACACTTCAGCCCCGTCTCTCTCCCTCCCACTCCACCACGACCCCTAACACTTCAGCCCTGTCTCTCTCTCCCTCCACCACGACCCCTAACACTTCAGCCCTGTCTCTCCCTCCCACTCCACCACGACCCCTAACACTTCAGCCCTGTCTCTCTCAGGCACACATCACATGACCGTGCTGACCCAAGCCTCACTGTCCTCTCTTGGATAGCATCTTTCCACATCCTCCTTTCTAGCAGGTTCCAGCAGCTACGGTGGATGTGGAATCAGGCCAGACCAGTTCAGCCTGGTAGTGTGAAGAGTGTTAGGGGGGGTGCGTGAGTACTGGGTAGACAACAGCACAGCCACAATGCCTCCTTGTCGCAGAGCCTCGTCAACGACAATAAGCCCTTTAACTGCTCTTACTTACGGTCTCTCTGGCTGGGGCAGGAGATTAGAATCTAGCTAACCTTGTACACATAAGGACACAGCCCTCTCAGCTGGTCAACCCTGTATCAGAGACACAGCCCTCTCAACTGGTCAACCCTGTATCAGAGACACAGCCCTCTCAGCTGGTCAACCCTGTATCAGAGACACAGCCCTCTCAACTGGTCAACCCTGTATCAGAGACACAGCCCTCTCAGCTGGTCAACCCTGTATCAGGGACACAGCCCTCTCAGCTGGTCAACCCTGTATCAGAGACACAGCCCTCACAAATGGTCAACCCTGTATCAGAGACACAGCCTTCTCAGCTGGTCAACACTGTATCAGAGACACAGCCCTCTTAGCGAGGGCTTACTTTAAATAGAGAGATCTTCCTCGCTCTAGTGATTTCTCTCTCCGTCTCACACACTATCCCTAGTAATCTCTCCATGCGTCGCCCTCTCAATCTCAGTCTCTCTGTCTCACACTCTCCCTCTCTCTGTCCCACAAACTATCCCTAGTAATCTCTCCATGTGTCTCCCTCTCAATCTCCGTCTCTCCTTCAATCTCTTTCCGTTCCTCTGCTGATTGTGTCTGCTGTCTGTCTGTCCTCTCAGCCTGACCAGGGCAGGAGGTCAGATAGAAACCAGATGCACCGTCCGGTTGGTTTCCAGGACAAGACAGCATCACACTACACAGCTTTTGATCTGAAGTCATTTCCACTACAACTAATGTGAGTGTGGCATTGATGAGTGCCTGATTGGATTCCTATTGTCAGTCATAGTCAGTCTATACATTAGGGCTTTCGACTGTCAATCACTGCATTCTTATCGGCAGACTCAATAGCCTTGGTTTCTCAAATGACTGCCTCACCGGTTCACCAACTACTTCTCAGATAGAGTTCAGGTTGTCAAATCGGAGGGCCTGTTGTCCGGACCTCTGGCAGTCTCTATGGGGGTGCCACAGGGTTCAATTCTTGTGCCGACTCTTTTCTCTGTATATATATCAATGATGTCGCTCTTGCTGCTGGTGATTCCCTGATCCACCTCTATGCAGACGACACCATTCTGTATACTTCTGACCCTTCTTTGGACACTGTTAACAAATCTCGCAAAGGAGCTTCAACGCCATACAACACTCTTTCCGTGGCCTCCAACTGCTTATAAATGCAAGTAAAACTAAATGCATGCTCTTCAACAAAGTCAACAAAGTCAAAGTATTGGAGTGGCCATCACAAAGCCCTGACCTCAATCCTATAGAAAATGTGTGGGCAGAACTGAAAAAGCATGTGCGAGCGAGGAGGCCTACAAACCTGACTCAGTTACACCAGCTCTGTCAGGAGGAATGGGACAAAATTCACCCAACGTATTGTGGGAAGCTTGTGGAAGGATACCCGAAACATTTGTCCTAAGTTAAACAATTTAAAGGCAATGCTACCAAATACTAATTGAGTGTATGTAAACTTCTGACCCACTGGGAATGTGATGAAAGAAATGAAAGCTGAAATAAATCACTCTCTACTATTATTCTGACATTTCACTTTTTTTTTTAATAAAGTGGTCATCCTAACTGACCTAAGACAGGGAATTTTTACTAGGATGAAATGTCAGGAATTGTGAAAAACTGAGTTTAAATGTATTTGGCTAAGGTGTATGTAAACTTCCGACTTCAACTGTAGGTGTCTGGTTAGACTGTAAACTCTCATCTCCAATCCAAAATTAAATCTAGAATCGGCAACAAAGCATCCTTCACTCATGCTGCCAAACATACTGTCGTAAAACTGACTATCCTACTGATCCTTGACTTTGGTGATGTCATTTACAAAATAGCCTCCAACACTCTACTCAGCAAATTGGATGCAGTCTATCACAGTGCCATCCGTTGTCACCAAAGCCCCATATACTACCCACCACTGCAACCTGTATGCTCTTGTTGGCTGGCCCTCGCTTCATACTCGTCGCCAAACCCACTGGCTCCAGGTCACCTATAAGTCTTTGCTCGGTAAAGCCCAGCCTTATCTCAGCTCACTGGTCACCATAACAACACCCACCCATAGCACGCGCTCTAGCAGGTATATCTCACTGGTCATCCCCAAAGCCAACACTTCCTTTGGCCGCCTTTCCTTCCAGTTCTCTGCTGCCAATGACTGGAACGAATTGCAAAAATCATTGAAGCTGGAGTCTTATATCTCCCTCACTTACTTTAAGCATCAGCTGTCAGAGCAGCTTACCGATCACTGTACCTGTACACAGCCAATCTGTAATTAGCACACCCAACTACCTCATCCCCATATTGCTACTTATCCTCTTGCTCTTTTGCACCCCAGTATCTCTACTTGCACATCATCATCTGCACATCTATCACTCCAGTGTTAATGCTAAATTGTAATTAATTAGCCTCCATGGCCTGTTTATTGCCTTACCTCCCTACTCTTCTACATTTGCACACACTGTACATTGATTTTTCTGTTGTGTTATTGACTGTACATTTGTTTATGTGTAACTCTGTGTTGTTGTTTTTGTCCCACTGCTTTGCTTTATCTTGGCCAGGTCGCAGTTGTAAATGAGAACTTGTTCTCAACAGGCCTATCTGGTTAAATAAAGGTGAAATAAATAATAAATACAAATAAATAAAAAGGGCTGTATTGCCAGAGACTTATGAAATAGGGACGGGTCAACACCAGTATTGATACTCATTAGTAACATGACAAGGAAAAACACCAAGCGATTTAGCTCCTTTAGGAAAACAGCCTTAAATGACGGAAACAAACATTGCGTTGTTGCTATAGCTGATATAGTATATATAATATACACACAAGCTATAGCTGATATAGTATATATATAGTATATATAAAACACACACAATATTACATGCAGCAGGTTTCTAAAGGACCAAAGAGTCTGCTTTGTGTTTTCTTTTTACTGCCATACTGGTATCATCACAGCCCTACTCACCATACGGTATCACCAGCATACTGGTAACATCACAGCCCTACTCACCATACGATATCACCACCATACTGGTATCATCACAGCCCTACTCACCATACGGTATCACCAGCATACTGGTATCATCACAGCCCTACTCACCATACGATATCACCAGCATACTGGTATCATCACAGCCCTACTCACCATACGGTATCACCAGCATACTGGTATCATCACAGCCCTACTCACCATACGGTATCACCAGCATACTGGTATCATCACAGCCCTACTCACCATACGATATCACCAGCATACTGGTATCATCACAGCCCTACTCACCATACGATATCACCACCATACTGGTATCATCACAGCCCTACTCACCATACGATATCACCACAATACTGGTATCATCACAGCCCTACTCACCATACGATATCACCACCATACTGGTATCATCACAGCCCTACTCACCATACGATATCACCACAATACTGGTATCATCACAGCCCTACTCACCATACGGTATCACCAGCATACTGGTATCATCACAGCCCTACTCACCATACGGTATCACCAGCATACTGGTATCATCACAGCCCTACTCACCATACGGTATCACCAGCATACAGGTATCATCACAGCCCTACTCACCATACGATATCACCACCATACTGGTATCATCACAGCCCTACTCACCATACGATATCACCACCATACTGGTATCATCACAGCCCTACTCACCATACGATATCACCACCATACTGGTATCATCACAGCCCTACTCACCATACGATATCACCAGCATACTGGTATCATCACAGCCCTACTCACCATACGGTATCACCAGCATACTGGTATCATCACAGCCCTACTCACCATACGATATCACCAGCATACTGGTATCATCACAGCCCTACTCACCATACGGTATCACCAGCATACTGGTATCATCACAGCCCTACTCACCATACGATATCACCAGCATACTGGTATCATCACAGCCCTACTCACCATACGGTATCACCAGCATACTGGTATCATCACAGCCCTACTCACCATACGGTATCACCCAGCATACTGGTATCATCACAGCCCTACTCACCATACGGTATCACCAGCATACTGGTATCATCACAGCCCTACTCACCATACGATATCACCAGCATACTGGTATCATCACAGCCCTACTCACCATATGATATCACCACCATACTGGTATCATCACAGCCCTACTCACCATACGATATCACCACAATACTGGTATCATCACAGCCCTACTCACCATACGATATCACCACCATACTGGTATCATCACAGCCCTACTCACCATACGATATCACCACAATACTGGTATCATCACAGCCCTACTCACCATACGATATCACCACCATACTGGTATCATCACAGCCCTACTCACCATACGGTATCACCAGCATACTGGTATCGTCACAGCCCTACTCACCATACGATATCACCACCATACTGGTATCGTCACAGCCCTACTCACCATACGGTATCACCAGCATACTGGTATCATCACAGCCCTACTCACCATACGATATCACCACCATACTGGTATCATCACAGCCCTACTCACCATACGGTATCACCAGCATACTGGTATCATCACAGCCCTACTCACCATACGGTATCACCACCATACTGGTATCATCACAGCCCTACTCACCATACGGTATCACCAGCATACTGGTATCATCACAGCCCTACTCACCATACGGTATCACCACCATACTGGTATCATCACAATTTTACCTTCCATACGATATGTAATAATAATAATAATAGTAATAATGTATCACTAGCCACTTTAAACAATGCCATTTATATAATGTTTACATATCCTACATTACTCATCTCATATATATATATATATATATATATATATATATATATATATATATATATATATATATATATATATATATATATATATATATATATATACACACACACACACACACACACACACACACTGTACTCCATACCATCTACTGCATCTTGCCTATGCCGGTCAGCCATCGCTCATCCATATATTTATATGTACATACTCGTATTCATTCCTTTACTCTTGTGTGTATAAGGTAGTTGTTGTGAAATTGTTAGATTACTTGTTAGATACTACTGCATGGTCGGAACTAGAAGCACAAGCATTTCGCTACACTCGCATTAACATCTGCTAACCATGTGTATGTGACAAATAAAATTTGATTTGATTTTGTATTGCCATTCTCATGATTCTAGTTTGTTGTGATTCAATACTGTTTTTATTGCGATTTGATGTTCCAAACATATTGCTCACCATATGTCTGCTGCAGAGAGACCAGAGAGAGTCATGAGAAAAGTAGTTTTGATCAGTCACTGAAATAAAAGTGTTGATAACGTGTTGGCTCACTATTTAAAACCATGGAGAAAAAAGCTATAGGATGAAAAATAGCGGTTTTGGTGCAGGTACAGCCGGCTAGCGCTAGCTGACGCTACCTAGTAAAAATAAATACATACAAGTATCAATCAAAGTAGTTAGAGTCAAAGTATCGATATAACATCGTTCAAAATAATATTGCGATATGTAACTATCGATTCCCATCCATCGCTACTATATATAGTTTACTGCAGTGCAAAACATAGAACACACTGAATGAAAGAGAGAGAGACCATAGTTAATCTATAACCCCAGCCTGAAGGGGAAACCAAGGCCAGGACCAGCACTACTAAAGATCAATATGTCCACACTCATCTACCCCCTTATCAACAGTCATCTGAGCACTATCATTACTGTAAATAATTCATCTATTGCATCATTTCATTATGATTCGTGACATTGCAAGGCTGTGCTCCATGCCTGGTTCGCACATTCAACTGAAAAAAGGCACAATCTGTAGTTTAATTTATGTTTAAAAGTATTGAATAGGCAGGACTGACAGGACAGTGCTGTACTCTGACTGGATGAAATGGAACGGTTTGTTCCGTGTCTTTTGTTTTGAAAAGTTACAGATATCCCCTTTAAAATGTATCTCCAAGGTATTGAGCTTCACTACTGACACCAGTATCAAACTAGATTGTATCCTGACTACTTTGAACAGGAAATGTTTAATAATACATTCCTGGACTTGACAGACTAGGAATTACAAGGAGAACAGGTGGAACAGACTACATATTGAGAAGGTGTGATGACTATGCAATTCAAGGGGAACTGAGACTATACACTGAGTGTACAAAACATTAGAAACACTTCTACAAGGTGTCAAAAGCGTTCCACAGGGATGCTGGCCCGTCTTGACTCCAAGGCTTCCCACAGTTGTGTCAAGTTGGCTTGATGTCCTTTGGGTAGTGGACCAGTCTTGATTCACACGGGGAAACTGTTGAGCGTGAAAAACCCCACCAGCGTTGCAGTTCTTGACACAAACCGAAGCGCCTGGCACCTACTACCATACCCCGTTCAAAGGCACTTCAATCTTTTGTCTTGCCCATTCACCCTCTGAATGGCACACAGACACAATCCATGTGTCAATTGTAATAAAAATAATTTAACCTGTCTCCTCCCCTTCATCTACACTGATTGAAGTGGAATTAACAAGTGACATCAATAACGGATCATAGCTTTCACCTGGATTCCCCTACCACCTCCCTGTTAGTCCCTGTAGTCTTTCCCCTACCACCTCCCTGTTAGTCCCTGTAGTCTTTCCCCTACCACCTCCCTGTTAGTCCCTGTAGTCTTTCCCCTACCACCTCCCTGTTAGTCCCTGTAATCTTTCCCCTACCACCTCCCTGTTAGTCCCTGTAGTCTTTCCCCTACCACCTCCCTGTTAGTCCCTGTAATCTTTCCCCTACCACCTCCCTGTTAGTCCCTGTAGTCTTTCCCCTACCACCTCCCTGTTAGTCCCTGTAGTCTTTCCCCTACCACCTCCCTGTTAGTCCCTGTAGTCTTTCCCTACCACCTCCCTGTTAGTCCCTGTAGTCTTTCCCCTACCACCTCCCTGTTAGTCCCTGTAATCTTTCCCCTACCACCTCCCTGTTAGTCCCTGTAGTCTTTCCCCTACCACCTCCCTGTTAGTCCCTGTAGTCTTTCCCCTACCACCTCCCTGTTAGTCCCTGTAGTCTTTCCCCTACCACCTCCCTGTTAGTCCCTGTAGTCTTTCCCCTACCACCTCCCTGTTAGTCCCTGTAGTCTTTCCCCTACCACCTCCCTGTTAGTCCCTGTAGTCTTTCCCCTACCACCTCCCTGTTAGTCCCTGTAGTCTTTCCCCTACCACCTCACTGTTAGTCCCTGCCTAAAATAAGTTGACTTCAGTTGGTTTTGAGTTTAAACATTTGGTTAAGGAGGACCTAGATGTTGATTGAGGGGTGATTTGGGGGTCTTTGCGGGACCCCGCCTGGAAAATGACTGAGCTAGGGGAAACACTGACACAGAATGCCTAGTTCCTACAGCCCAGACTGGTTAGGTGAGTTGGTGCGGTACTGTGCCTTGAGTATGACTCAGATGTGCCAGACTGGTTTCTTACACACTCCACGACAACCCTCATGACTATCTCTGAAGAGAAAACATACCAACATTACTCTCCTGTCACTGCGCACGGAAACTCAATCATGAACGGAACCTTCTCACGTCACACAGCATCCAAACAGATCTGATTCAGTCATTGTTATATTGAATACTGTTTGACGTGTCAGACTAGGTACTAATTCAATGCAACAACCCGAAAAAACACACCCGTAATAATCTGATGACTGTGTCTAGTCACGATGACATGTCAACACTAGTCGCTGCAGCTGCATGGCTTCATATTAAGTGTTATGACATGTTTGATTCAGATGCCTTGCCAACAGACAGCCGTTTGGTGTGAGGAGGTAAAGGCCAGATGCCTTGCCAACAGACGGCCGTTTGGTGTGAGGAGGTAAAGGCCAGATGCCTTGCCAACAGACAGCCGTTTGGTGTGAGGAGGTAAAGGCCAGATGCCTTGCCAACAGACAGCCGTTTGGTGTGAGGAGGTAAAGGCCAGATGCCTTGCCAACAGACGGCCTCTTGGTGTGAGGAGGTAAAGGCCAGATGCCTTGCCAACAGACGGCCTCTTGGTGTGAGGAGGTAAAGGCCAGATGCCTTGCCAACAGACGGCCTCTTGGTGTGAGGAGGTAAAGGCCAGATGCCTTGCCAACAGACGGCCGCTTGGTGTGAGGAGGTAAAGGCCAGATGCCTTGCCAACAGACGGCCATTTGGTGTGAGGAGGTAAAGGCCAGATGCCTTGCCAACAGACAGCCTCTTGGTGTGAGGAGGTAAAGGCCAGATGCCTTGCCAACAGACGGCCGCTTGGTGTGAGGAGGTAAAGGCCAGATGCCTTGCCAACAGACGGCCATTTGGTGTGAGGAGGTAAAGGCCAGATGCCTTGCCAACAGACTGTCGTTTGGTGTGAGGAGGTAAAGGCCAGATGCCTTGCCAACAGACAGCCTCTTGGTGTGAGGAGGTAAAGGCCAGATGCCTTGCCAACAGACAGCCTCTTGGTGTGAGGAGGTAAAGGCCAGATGCCTTGCCAACAGACGGCCGTTTGGTGTGAGGAGGTAAAGGCCAGATGCCTTGCCAACAGACGGCCGTTTGGTGTGAGGAGGTAAAGGCCAGATGCCTTGCCAACAGACAGCCGCTTGGTGTGAGGAGGTAAAGGCCAGATGCCTTGCCAACAGACTGCCGTTTGGTGTGAGGAGGTAAAGGCCAGATGCCTTGCCAACAGACGGCCGTTTGGTGTGAGGAGGTAAAGGCCAGATGCCGTGCCAACAGACTGCCGTTTGGTGTGAGGAGGTAAAAGGCCAGATGCCTTGCCAACAGACTGCCGTTTGGTGTGAGGAGGTAAAGGCCAGATGCCTTGCCAACAGACTGCCGTTTGGTGTGAGGAGGTAAAGGCCAGATGCCGTGCCAACAGACTGCCGTTTGGTGTGAGGAGGTAAAAGGTCAGATGCAGAAGGAGACAAAGACAAAACATCCTAAATATTCAATGTGATTTGACATTTGACCCCTCTGGGATTTATAAAGTAGCCTACCTACCCATCTAAATATGCATGTATTTATTTATATATTATCTATATACGAATACGTCAGTATAGTAGCCTAACATTATGAAGATAATTGAATCTCAATGCTCAGACCACAAATTAAGTAAATCAGATGAGAAAGGCTGGTCGTTGTGTCATGAAGCTAAACGACGGCGTCTGTTACTGAGCCTTCACAAAGTATTCACACCCCTTGACCTTCCACATGTTGTTGTGTTACAGTCGGGATTTTAAAATGGACTCAAATCGCGGCACCTCAAAAACTGGAATTATGTTTTTTTTTCTTTTTTTTAAATTTTACTAATTCATTAAAAAAATGAAAAGCTGAAATGTCTTGAGTCAATAAAGTATTCAACCCCTTTGTTATAGCAAGCCTAAATAAGTTCAGGGCTAATTTGCATAACAAGTCACATGGAACTCTTTGTGCAATAACAGTGTTTAACATGATTTCTGTCTGAACTACTACCTCATCTCTGTCCCCCCACACATACAGTTCTGTGTAATGTCCCTCCACGTTCTGTGTAATGTCCCCCCACACATACAGTTCTGTGTAATGTCCCCACACACATACAGTTATGGGTAATGTCCCCCCACACATACAGTTCTGTGTAATGTCCCCCCACACACACAGTTCTGTGTAATGTCCCCCCACACATACCGTTCTGTGTAATGTCCCCCCACACATACCGTTCTGTGTAATGTCCCCCCACACATACAGTTCTGTGTAATGTCCCCCACGTTCTGTGTAATGTCCCCCACGTTCTGTGTAATGTCCCCCACACATACAGTTCTGTGTAATGTCCCCCACACATACAGTTCTGTGTAATGTCCCCCACACATACAGTTCTGTGTAATGTCCCCCACACATACAGTTCTGTGTAATGTCCCCCACACATACAGTTCTGTGTAATGTCCCCCACACATACAGTTATGTGTAATGTCCCCCACACATACAGTTCTGTGTAATGTCCCCCACACATACAGTTCTGTGTAATGTCCCCCCACACATACAGTTCTGTGTAATGTCCCCCACACATACAGTTATGTGTAATGTCCCCCCACACATACAGTTCTGTGTAATGTCCCCACACACATACAGTTCTGTGTAATGTCCCCCCACACATACCGTTATGGGTAATGTCCCCCACACATACAGTTATGTGTAATGTCCCCCACACATACAGTTATGTGTAATGTCCCCCACACATACAGTTCTGTGTAATGTCCCCCACACATACAGTTATGTGTAATGTCCCCCACACATACAGTTATGTGTAATGTCCCCCACACATACAGTTCTGTGTAATGTCCCCACACACATACAGTTCTGTGTAATGTCCCCCACACATACAGTTATGGGTAATGTCCCCACACATACAGTTCTGTGTAATGTCCCCCACACATACAGTTATGTGTAATGTCCCCACACATACAGTTATGTGTAATGTCCCCCACACATACAGTTATGTGTAATGTCCCCCACACATACAGTTCTGTGTAATGTCCCCCACACATACAGTTCTGTGTAATGTCCCCCACACATACAGTTCTGTGTAATGTCCCCCACACATACAGTTCTGTGTAATGTCCCCCACACATACAGTTCTGTGTAATGTCCCCCACACATACAGTTCTGTGTAATGTCCCCCACACATACAGTTCTGTGTAATGTCCCCCACACATACAGTTCTGTGTAATGTCCCCCACACATACAGTTCTGTGTAATGTCCCCCACACATACAGTTCTGTGTAATGTCCCCACACACATACAGTTCTGTGTAATGTCCCCCCACACATACCGTTATGGGTAATGTCCCCCACACATACAGTTCTGTGTAATGTCCCCCACACATACAGTTATGTGTAATGTCCCCCACACATACAGTTCTGTGTAATGTCCCCCACACATACAGTTCTGTGTAATGTCCCCCACACATACAGTTCTGTGTAATGTCCCCACACATACAGTTCTGTGTAATGTCCCCCACACATACCGTTCTGTGTAATGTCCCCACACATACAGTTCTGTGTAATGTCCCCCCACACATACCGTTCTGTGTAATGTCCCCCCACACATACCGTTCTGTGTAATGTCCCCCACACATACAGTTCTGTGTAATGTCCCCCACACATACAGTTATGTGTAATGTCCCCCCACACATACAGTTCTGTGTAATGTCCCCCACACATACAGTTCTGTGTAATGTCCCCCACACATACAGTTATGTGTAATGTCCCCCCACACATACCGTTCTGTGTAATGTCCCCCACACATACCGTTCTGTGTAATGTCCCCCCACACATACCGTTCTGTGTAATGTCCCCCACACATACAGTTCTGTGTAATGTCCCCCACACATACAGTTCTGTGTAATGTCCCCCACACATACAGTTCTGTGTAATGTCCCCCACACATACAGTTCTGTGTAATGTCCCCCACACATACAGTTCTGTGTAATGTCCCCCACACATACAGTTCTGTGTAATGTCCCCCACACATACAGTTCTGTGTAATGTCCCCCACACATACAGTTCTGTGTAATGTCCCCCACACATACAGTTCTGTGTAATGTCCCCACACATACAGTTCTGTGTAATGTCCCCACACATACAGTTATGTGTAATGTCCCCCACACATACAGTTATGTGTAATGTCCCCACACATACAGTTATGTGTAATGTCCCCACACATACAGTTCTGTGTAATGTCCCCACACATACAGTTATGTGTAATGTCCCCCACACATACAGTTATGTGTAATGTCCCCCACACATACAGTTATGTGTAATGTCCCCCACACATACAGTTCTGTGTAATGTCCCCCACACATACAGTTCTGTGTAATGTCCCCACACATACAGTTCTGTGTAATGTCCCCCACACATACAGTTCTGTGTAATGTCCCCCACACATACAGTTCTGTGTAATGTCCCCCACACATACAGTTCTGTGTAATGTCCCCCCACACATACAGTTCTGTGTAATGTCCCCCACACATACAGTTCTGTGTAATGTCCCCCACACATACAGTTATGTGTAATGTCCCCCACACATACAGTTATGTGTAATGTCCCCCACACATACAGTTATGTGTAATGTCCCCCACACATACAGTTATGTGTAATGTCCCCCACACATACAGTTCTGTGTAATGTCCCCACACATACAGTTCTGTGTAATGTCCCCCACACATACAGTTCTGTGTAATGTCCCCCACACATACAGTTCTGTGTAATGTCCCCCACACATACAGTTCTGTGTAATGTCCCCCACACATACAGTTCTGTGTAATGTCCCCCACACATACAGTTCTGTGTAATGTCCCCACACATACAGTTCTGTGTAATGTCCCCCACACATACAGTTCTGTGTAATGTCCCCCACACATACAGTTCTGTGTAATGTCCCCACACATACAGTTCTGTGTAATGTCCCCCCACACATACAGTTCTGTGTAATGTCCCCACACATATACAGTTCTGTGTAATGTCCCCCACACATACAGTTCTGTGTAATGTCCCCCACACATACAGTTCTGTGTAATGTCCCCCCACACATACAGTTCTGTGTAATGTCCCCCACACATACAGTTCTGTGTAATGTCCCCCACACATACAGTTCTGTGTAATGTCCCCCACACATACAGTTCTGTGTAATGTCCCCCACACATACAGTTCTGTGTAATGTCCCCCACACATACAGTTCTGTGTAATGTCCCCCACACATACAGTTCTGTGTAATGTCCCCACACATACAGTTCTGTGTAATGTCCCCCACACATACAGTTCTGTGTAATGTCCCCACACATACAGTTCTGTGTAATGTCCCCCACACATACAGTTCTGTGTAATGTCCCCCACACATACAGTTCTGTGTAATGTCCCCCACACATACAGTTCTGTGTAATGTCCCCACACATACAGTTCTGTGTAATGTCCCCCACACATACAGTTCTGTGTAATGTCCCCCACACATACAGTTCTGTGTAATGTCCCCCCACACATACAGTTCTGTGTAATGTCCCCCACACATACAGTTCTGTGTAATGTCCCCCACACATACAGTTCTGTGTAATGTCCCCCACACATACAGTTCTGTGTAATGTCCCCCACACATACAGTTCTGTGTAATGTCCCCCACACATACAGTTCTGTGTAATGTCCCCCACACATACAGTTCTGTGTAATGTCCCCACACATACAGTTCTGTGTAATGTCCCCCACACATACAGTTCTGTGTAATGTCCCCCCACACATACAGTTCTGTGTAATGTCCCCCCACACATACAGTTCTGTGTAATGTCCCCCACACATACAGTTATGTGTAATGTCCCCCACACATACAGTTATGTGTAATGTCCCCCACACATACAGTTCTGTGTAATGTCCCCCACACATACAGTTCTGTGTAATGTCCCCCCACACATACAGTTATGTGTAATGTCCCCCACACATACAGTTCTGTGTAATGTCCCCCACACATACAGTTCTGTGTAATGTCCCCCACACATACAGTTCTGTGTAATGTCCCCCACACATACAGTTCTGTGTAATGTCCCCCACACATACAGTTCTGTGTAATGTCCCCCACACATACAGTTCTGTGTAATGTCCCCCACACATACAGTTCTGTGTAATGTCCCCCACACATACAGTTCTGTGTAATGTCCCCCCACACATACAGTTCTGTGTAATGTCCCCCACACATACAGTTCTGTGTAATGTCCCCCACACATACAGTTCTGTGTAATGTCCCCCACACATACAGTTCTGTGTAATGTCCCCCACACATACAGTTCTGTGTAATGTCCCCCACACATACAGTTCTGTGTAATGTCCCCCACACATACAGTTCTGTGTAATGTCCCCCACACATACAGTTCTGTGTAATGTCCCCCACACATACCGTTCTGTGTAATGTCCCCCACACATACAGTTCTGTGTAATGTCCCCCACACATACAGTTCTGTGTAATGTCCCCCCACACATACAGTTCTGTGTAATGTCCCCCACACATACAGTTCTGTGTAATGTCCCCACACATACAGTTCTGTGTAATGTCCCCCCACACATACAGTTCTGTGTAATGTCCCCACACATACAGTTCTGTGTAATGTCCCCCCACACATACAGTTCTGTGTAATGTCCCCCCACACATACAGTTCTGTGTAATGTCCCCCACACATACAGTTCTGTGTAATGTCCCCCCACACATACAGTTCTGTGTAATGTCCCCACACATACAGTTCTGTGTAATGTCCCCCACACATACAGTTATGTGTAATGTCCCCCCACACATACAGTTATGTGTAATGTCCCCACACATACAGTTATGTGTAATGTCCCCACACATACAGTTCTGTAATGTCCCCCACACATACAGTTATGTGTAATGTCCCCCCACACATACAGTTCTGTGTAATGTCCCCCCACACATACAGTTCTGTGTAATGTCCCCCACACATACAGTTATGTGTAATGTCCCCCACACATACAGTTAGTAATGTCCCCCACACATACAGTTCTGTGTAATGTCCCCACACATACAGTTATGTGTAATGTCCCCCACACATACAGTTATGTGTAATGTCCCCACACATACAGTTCTGTGTAATGTCCCCCACACATACAGTTCTGTGTAATGTCCCCCACACACATACAGTTCTGTGTAATGTCCCCCACACATACAGTTATGTGTAATGTCCCCCACACATACAGTTATGTGTAATGTCCCCCCACACATACAGTTATGTGTAATGTCCCCCCACACATACAGTTATGTGTAATGTCCCCCACACATACAGTTCTGTGTAATGTCCCCCACACATACAGTTCTGTGTAATGTCCCCCACACATACAGTTATGTGTAATGTCCCCCACACATACAGTTATGTGTAATGTCCCCCACACATACAGTTATGTGTAATGTCCCCCACACATACAGTTCTGTGTAATGTCCCCCACACATACAGTTCTGTGTAATGTCCCCCACACATACAGTTATGTGTAATGTCCCCCACACATACAGTTCTGTGTAATGTCCCCCCACACATACAGTTCTGTGTAATGTCCCCCCACACATACAGTTCTGTGTAATGTCCCCACACATACAGTTCTGTGTAATGTCCCCACACATACAGTTATGTGTAATGTCCCCCACACATACAGTTATGTGTAATGTCCCCACACATACAGTTATGTGTAATGTCCCCACACATACAGTTCTGTGTAATGTCCCCCCACACATACAGTTATGTGTAATGTCCCCACACATACAGTTATGTGTAATGTCCCCCACACATACAGTTATGTGTAATGTCCCCCACACATACAGTTCTGTGTAATGTCCCCCCACACATACAGTTCTGTGTAATGTCCCCCCACACATACAGTTATGTGTAATGTCCCCCCACACATACAGTTATGTGTAATGTCCCCCACACATACAGTTATGTGTAATGTCCCCCACACATACAGTTCTGTGTAATGTCCTACACATACAGTTATGTGTAATGTCCCCCACACATACAGTTCTGTGTAATGTCCCCCACACATACAGTTCTGTGTAATGTCCCCCCACACATACAGTTCTGTGTAATGTCCCCACACATACAGTTATGTGTAATGTCCCCCCACACATACAGTTATGTGTAATGTCCCCACACACATACAGTGTGTAATGTCCCCCACACATACAGTTCTGTGTAATGTCCCCCACACATACAGTTATGTAATGTCCCCACACATACAGTTATGTGTAATGTCCCCACACATACAGTTATGTGTAATGTCCCCCACACATACAGTTCTGTGTAATGTCCCCCACACATACAGTTCTGTGTAATGTCCCCACACATACAGTTCTGTGTAATGTGTAATGTCCCCACACATACAGTTATGTGTAATGTCCCCACACATACAGTTATGTGTAATGTCCCCCACACATACAGTTATGTGTAATGTCCCCCACACATACAGTTATGTGTAATGTCCCCCACACATACAGTTATGTGTAATGTCCCCCCACATACAGTTATGTGTAATGTCCCCACACATACAGTTCTGTGTAATGTCCCCCACACATACAGTTCTGTGTAATGTCCCCACACATACAGTTCTGTGTAATGTCCCCCACACATACAGTTCTGTGTAATGTCCCCCACACATACAGTTCTGTGTAATGTCCCCCACACATACAGTTCTGTGTAATGTCCCCCACACATACAGTTCTGTGTAATGTCCCCCCCACATACAGTTATGTGTAATGTCCCCCCACACATACAGTTATGTGTAATGTCCCCCCACATACAGTTATGTGTAATGTCCCCCCACACATACAGTTATGTGTAATGTCCCCCACACATACAGTTATGTGTAATGTCCCCCCACACATACAGTTATGTGTAATGTCCCCCCACACATACAGTTCTGTGTAATGTCCCCCACACATACAGTTATGTGTAATGTCCCCCACATACAGTTATGTGTAATGTCCCCCACACATACAGTTATGTGTAATGTCCCCCACACATACAGTTATGTGTAATGTCCCCCACATACAGTTATGTGTAATGTCCCCCCACATACAGTTATGTGTAATGTCCCCCCACATACAGTTATGTGTAATGTCCCCCCACACATACAGTTATGTGTAATGTCCCCCCACATACAGTTATGTGTAATGTCCCCCACACATACAGTTATGTGTAATGTCCCCCACACATACAGTTCTGTGTAATGTCCCCCACACATACAGTTCTGTGTAATGTCCCCCACACATACAGTTCTGTGTAATGTCCCCACACATACAGTTCTGTGTAATGTCCCCCACACATACAGTTCTGTGTAATGTCCCCCACACATACAGTTCTGTGTAATGTCCCCCACACATACAGTTCTGTGTAATGTCCCCCCACACATACAGTTCTGTGTAATGTCCCCCACACATACAGTTCTGTGTAATGTCCCCACACATACAGTTCTGTGTAATGTCCCCCACACATACAGTTCTGTGTAATGTCCCCCACACATACAGTTCTGTGTAATGTCCCCCACACATACAGTTCTGTGTAATGTCCCCCACACATACAGTTCTGTGTAATGTCCCCCACACATACAGTTCTGTGTAATGTCCCCCCACACATACAGTTATGTGTAATGTCCCCACACATACAGTTCTGTGTAATGTCCCCCACACATACAGTTCTGTGTAATGTCCCCCCACACATACAGTTCTGTGTAATGTCCCCCCACACATACAGTTCTGTGTAATGTCCCCACACATACAGTTCTGTGTAATGTCCCCACACATACAGTTCTGTGTAATGTCCCCCACACATACAGTTCTGTGTAATGTCCCCCACACATACAGTTCTGTGTAATGTCCCCACACATACAGTTCTGTGTAATGTCCCCCACACATACAGTTCTGTGTAATGTCCCCCACACATACAGTTCTGTGTAATGTCCCCCACACATACAGTTCTGTGTAATGTCCCCCACACATACAGTTCTGTGTAATGTCCCCCACACATACAGTTATGTGTAATGTCCCCACACATACAGTTCTGTGTAATGTCCCCCACACATACAGTTATGTGTAATGTCCCCCACACATACAGTTCTGTGTAATGTCCCCCCACACATACAGTTCTGTGTAATGTCCCCCCACACATACAGTTATGTGTAATGTCCCCCACACATACAGTTATGTGTAATGTCCCCCACACATACAGTTATGTGTAATGTCCCCCCACACATACAGTTATGTGTAATGTCCCCACACATACAGTTCTGTGTAATGTCCCCCACACATACAGTTCTGTGTAATGTCCCCCACACATACAGTTCTGTGTAATGTCCCCCACACATACAGTTCTGTGTAATGTCCCCCACACATACAGTTCTGTGTAATGTCCCCCACACATACAGTTCTGTGTAATGTCCCCACACATACAGTTCTGTGTAATGTCCCCCACACATACAGTTCTGTGTAATGTCCCCCACACATACAGTTCTGTGTAATGTCCCCCACACATACAGTTCTGTGTAATGTCCCCCACACATACAGTTCTGTGTAATGTCCCCACACATACAGTTCTGTGTAATGTCCCCACACATACAGTTCTGTGTAATGTCCCCCACACATACAGTTCTGTGTAATGTCCCCCACACATACAGTTCTGTGTAATGTCCCCCACACATACAGTTCTGTGTAATGTCCCCCACACATACAGTTCTGTGTAATGTCCCCCACACATACAGTTCTGTGTAATGTCCCCCCACACATACAGTTCTGTGTAATGTCCCCCACACATACAGTTCTGTGTAATGTCCCCCACACATACAGTTCTGTGTAATGTCCCCCCACACATACAGTTCTGTGTAATGTCCCCCCACATACAGTTATGTGTAATGTCCCCCACACATACAGTTCTGTGTAATGTCCCCCCACGTTCTGTGTAATGTCCCCCACACATACAGTTCTGTGTAATGTCCCCCACACATACAGTTCTGTGTAATGTCCCCCCACACATACAGTTCTGTGTAATGTCCCCCCACACATACAGTTCTGTGTAATGTCCCCCACATACAGTTCTGTGTAATGTCCCCCCACACATACAGTTCTGTGTAATGTCCCCCCACACATACAGTTATGTGTAATGTCCCCCCACACATACAGTTATGTGTAATGTCCCTTCGTCGAGCAGTGAATAGCAAAGACAGATTCAACTACAAAAACCAGGGAGGTTTTCCAATATCATGAAAAGAAAGTCATATATTGGTAGATAAAACAGAAGAGCTTGGTGAAGCTATCAATACACCCAGTCACTAAAGGTACAGCCGTCCTTCCTAACTCAGTAGCAGGAGAGGAAGGAAACCGCTCAGGGATTTCACCACGAGGCCAATGGCAACTTTAAAACAGTTACAGAGTTTAATGGTTGTGATAGGAGAAACTGAGGATGGATCAACAACACTGTAGTTCGTCCACAATACTAATCTAATTGACAGAGTGAAAAGGAGGAAGCCTGTACAGAATTAAATATTCCAAAACATGCATCCTATTTGCAACAAGGCACTAAAGTAATACTGCAAAACAATGTGGCAAAGCAACTAACTATTTGTCCTGAATACAAAGTGGTACGTTTAGGGCAAATCCAATACAACACATTACTGACTACCACTCTCCATGTTTTCAAGCATAGTGGTGGCTGCATCATGTTACGAGTATGCTTGTAATTGTTAAGAACTGGGGAGTTTCAGGATTAAAAAAAAGAAACAGAATGGAGGAAATCCTAGAGGAAAACCTGGTTCAGTCTGCTTTCCACCAGACACTGGGAGATGAATTCCCCTTTCAGCAGGACGAGAACCTCAGACACAAGGCCAGATAAAGAGTAGAGTTGCTGACCAAGACGGCATTGAATGTTCCTGAGCGTTCCATACTTACAGTTTTGACTTAAAATAGGTTTTCAAACCTATGGCAAGACCTGACAGAGCTTGAATAATGTGCAAATACTGTAGAATCCAGATGTGAAAAGCTCTTAAGAGACTTTAAACCAGAAAGATTCACAGCTGTAATCGCTGCCAGAAGGTGATTCTATTGACTTAGTGGTGTGAATACTTCTTTATATGAGATTTTATTGAAAATTAAATGCAGAAATTTTACACTATCATTATGTGTAGATGGATTCAATTGATATATTTTCTCATCCATTTTGATTTTAGGCTGTAACAACAAAATGTGGAATAATTTCTGAAGGCACTGAGACTGCCTCCGCACCCTTTCCCTGTATCTGTAATGTACAGAGCTGTATAGGAGGAGACTCCCTCTATCCCTGGATCTGTAATGTACAGAGCTGTATAGGAGGAGACTCCCTCTATCCCTGGATCTGTAATGTACAGAGCTGTATAGGAGGAGATTCCCTCTATCCCTGGATCTGTAATGTACAGAGCTGTATAGGAGGAGACTCCCTCTATCCCTGTATCTGTAATGTACAGAGCTGTATAGGAGGAGACTCCCTCTATCCCTGGATCTGTAATGTACAGAGCTGTATAGGAGGAGACTCCCTCTATCCCTGGATCTGTAATGTACAGAGCTGTATAGGAGGAGACTCCCTCTATCCCTGGATCTGTAATGTACAGAGCTGTATAGGAGGAGACTCCCTCTATCCCTGGATCTGTAATGTACAGAGCTGTATAGGAGGAGACTCTCTATCCCTGGATCTGTAATGTACAGAGCTGTATAGGAGGAGACTCCCTCTATCCCTGGATCTGTAATGTACAGAGCTGTATAGGAGGAGACTCCCTCTATCCCTGGATCTGTAATGTACAGAGCTGTATAGGAGGAGACTCCTCTATCCCTGGATCTGTAATGTACAGAGCTGTATAGGAGGAGACTCCTCTATCCCTGTATCTGTAATGTACAGAGCTGTATAGGAGGAGACTCCCTCTATCCCTGGATCTGTAATGTACAGAGCTGTATAGGAGGAGACTCCCTCTATCCCTGGATCTGTAATGTACAGAGCTGTATAGGAGGAGACTCCCTCTATCCCTGTATCTGTAATGTACAGAGCTGTATAGGAGGAGACTCCCTCTATCCCTGGATCTGTAATGTACAGAGCTGTATAGGAGGAGACTCCCTCTATCCCTGGATCTGTAATGTACAGAGCTGTATAGGAGGAGACTCCCTCTATCCCTGGATCTGTAATGTACAGAGCTGTATAGGAGGAGACTCCCTCTATCCCTGGATCTGTAATGTACAGAGCTGTATAGGAGGAGATTCCCTCTATCCCTGGATCTGTAATGTACAGAGCTGTATAGGAGGAGACTCCCTCTATCCCTGGATCTGTAATGTACAGAGCTGTATAGGAGGAGACTCCCTCTATCCCTGTATCTGTAATGTACAGAGCTGTATAGAAGGAGACTCCCTCTATCCCTGTGGGAATCACATCACATCACATCCCACACACACACACACCCCCCCACCCCCTCGCTCTCTGTTTGCTTTTCCGTGGCTTGTTCATGCGTGGGCACAGTTGACTCTGGCACCTCTATTCTCCCACAGAAGAACAGAGCTGGAGGGAATGACAGGGAAGATTCCACCTGCCTAGTCCAGCCAGGCTAGCTGAGCCAGCAGCGTGAAGGCATCCATGCCTCCTCACACAGATCTCATCTGACTGGAGGATTCCAGCAGTCGGCCACTTCTCTTACTGACATAACAGTGTTTGAACTATAAAGTAAACACTGTAAAAATAGGGCTGAAAATAACATCAGCCAGAATGAAGTGCCTATGCAGTATGCACTTCCATATAGGATGACCTCTCCTATAGGTCTCTGGCACATTAGGCAGTCTACATAGTGTAGCAAATAACAGAGGAAGGTACCATGCATCTGGCTCCTTTCTAAGAGGTTTCAAATAGTCAGACTTGTCATTAGCCTATAGGCTTCCTAACAAATCAGAATATGCCAATCAAATCAAATCAATCAAATCAAATTTTATTTGTCACATACACATGGTTAGCAGATGTTAATGCGAGTGTAGTGAAATGCTTGTGCTTCTAGTTCCGACCATGCAGTAGTATCTAACAAGTAATCTAACAAATTCACAACAACTACCTTATACACACAAGAGTAAAGGAATGAATACGAGTATGTACATATAAATATATGGATGAGCGATGGCTGACCGGCATAGGCAAGATGCAGTAGATGGTATGGAGTACAGTATATACACACATATATATACATATACATATATACATATATATATATACATACATACACACACACGAGATGAGTAATGTAGGATATGTAAACATTATATAAATGGCATTGTTTAAATCATAAAGTGACATTGCTTGGCTTTTTCTTTTTTTGTTGTTGACATAATTCTACATGGGAACCAGTTTTGCACCTTGTCCTGGTAAACTGTGCGTCTCTCTGTGGCACAAGACTCGCATGCTATCAGACAGGGTTTGGAGATAAGATATCACGCTGAACGGTTTGGAGAGGGAGACATTCTCCACGGTATCGCCTCGGGCGAGCCGTGCGCGCATAAAGCGCGCAGGGACACTTCACGCACGGAGACGCTTTCCATGCCAAGACAAGCTTTTGAAACGATTATTGTTACGCTTAATTATTCACACATTATATTCTACCCCCCCCCACAACAACAAGTGTAGGGGAGCCTGATGCATAAAGATCAAACACATAACTGACATTTGAAATAGTCAGAAAGCAGGTGTCATAACATTACATGCGCTCCAGAGGACAGCCGTTTCTGTGCCTTCTGTACTTACCCCATTGCCGCGGAGGTTTGGGACAACCCTTCAATTATAAAAACGTTAGAAGAAGCGAACTTAAAAAAAACACAGTGTCTTTAAAAACAATGTTATTAAAATAGATCCAGTCTTGGCATTAGCTACTGGATAAGTCCATTCCAGGGCCTCGGCTGCGAGCAAGTAACGCGATCAGAGAGAGTAGGGAAATACGATCCCTGCACTCCCTCACGAGCTGAGCGGCGTTTCGATTCTCCTGATAGTCAAGCGTTCACAGAAAAACCCAATGCCATTTCATTAGCCGAACTTCTTTATTCAGACGAGGTAACGACTTATGGTCCCACCCGTTCCGCGTCTTCTATCCGCAGCCGCAAGGCTGATACACGCTGTGCTTTCAACAAAATAATAAGTTCTGATGTTGGCGGAATATTCCTTGACTGCTGCGCTGGAGTTGCCTCGGATCTGCGCTCTCCGCTCTCTCTCTCTCCCCCAGTGGGTTCGTGTTCCGTGAGAGGCAGGCAGCGAGCAGCAGTAGCGACACTGTGCGGCTTCCACCTGCCCTCAACAGTCCTGCCTCCCACACACAGATCTCCTTTCTACAGCTTTCTAAGAGCCTGGGATATGAAGTTACACTGTGCTCTATTTCAGAGCCTATTCTCAGCGGAAACGTGACAGAGAAAAGTGGAATTTTGTCCTATTTGCAATTAAATGTGCTTTTCACAAGAAACAATAGGCGTTTATTTCAAACGGTGCAAAGACCCTTGGCTAAACGGGTTGCATTGATTTGATGTAATTCTGCAGTGATAGACCTAGGCCCAAAATTACAATATAATGCAGCTAGGCATAGGTTAATTGATAGGCAATAACCTACTATCCTCGGCACTTACATGTCGTATAGATGGAGCCGAGGCTGGTTTTCGGCTGTCTATTTCTGATTCCGGCCTTGTTCGAACCTCCAGTCACATTCCACGCCAATGTACAGCTTCAGGTGGCAGGTGCGGGATTTTATTCTATGCAACCGTCATGGGTTCAATATCAAGTTATTATTATTTCACCATCCTCCTCGGATGTTGATGGTGATGACTGTTCACACTTAAGTAATACGTTTAAAAGGGTTGTTGCTAACAGTTTGCGAAATTAAAATGTGTTGACTATTTCTGGGGGGGGCGGTCGAGATCCGGAACCAAAGATACCAGGAGCGTGTTCTTAGAGGAACGGTTTTAGCCGTGGCGCTGTTGTCAACATTGTTCCAGTCGACGCTTTCTGCGGAATAAATACTATTTACAGGTAATCACATCTCGTCTTCACCGTTTCTTGTTTTATGCCATACTGAGCTGCGATGTAAACCAAGAGTTTTTACAACAATGTCAAAACTAAAGTGATCTTGGTTGCATCGCAGCGGTGCCAATTCTCTGATATATCTACATAGCGAACTAGCTTTTGTTGGAAAAGCGAAAGTAACTTTGTTCGCCAAATAACGTTTCCCAGACAGTTGATTACGTTAACCAAATCTGAGGTGTATTCATTAGTTGGATTCCGTTGCAAAACGTTTTATTTGTTGCAAAAAGGACCCCCCCGGTCAGATAGTTAGCAACACGTGCGAAACGAACCCACGGCCTTTCCCCGGTATTTCCCAAAGATGTAAAAACAAGGCAGTGAGTGTCTGGTATTTCTCTCGTTGCAGAATGACAGATGGTCCAGAAACACCGCCTAACTATGAGGAGCAGTTTGCCCACCGGTTTTCCCTCGACGACCCAGAGTACCAGCAGTACGTGAGTCGCCCCTCCAACCCCCCGCCGCTGGTGGAGGACTGGGGGGGTCGTGGAGGTGGAAACAACCGGGGCAACAGGTAAACAACAACGACCGTAGCGAGCTGGCTACCTGGGTGCGTTCAGCTCATCAAACGGTTTGCTACATTACGTGACGGTTTGTACTGAACCAGATGTTTCCGCCACAATCTGAGCTATGGTTGCTCTGGTTTTGGGTGGTGCGGTGTGGCCACTTGAAATCTCAAAACTGGTGCAGCACACCTTAAGGTAGGCCTGGGCAATTCTAGTCCTCAGGGGCCTGATTTGGTGTCTCACTTTTTCACCCATCCCTAGAAACACACCTGTTTAAACTAATTGCATTCTGAACTGAAGATCATGATTAGTTGATTATTGGAGATGTGTTAGCTGGAACGTGGGAAAAGTGTGAGTTGCCCAGACCTGCCTTACACAATCTCCTACTGGGATACCACAACCGTGTGGTTCTTCAACTGGTCGTTCAGAACGCTGTTTCTGTTCAATCAAACATTGCACACTGTTTTGATCTGCTGAACGCAGTCCTGGCTTGTCTCTTCATCATTAATATCTTTAACACAATATTGGACTTATAACTACTGCCATATTATTCTGTACCATAATAAGAGCAGGACACTTCCACGTTGTTTCCAGAAGTGTTTCTGCACAACAATAGCAGCTGGTCTGATTTGTCATTCTACAGTTTGCTAGGGATGGATAACCTGTTCATTTTGGTTAATCTTTTTATTTTTTATTTCTTCCCACTCTCCTCCCACATCTCTCTCTCTCTCTTCCTCCCCCCTCTCTCTCTCTCTTCCTCCCCCTCTCTCTCTCTCTCTTCCTCCCCCCTCTGTTCTTTAGATACCAGGACCGTGGCGGGTACAGGGGCCGAGGTTGGGGAGGGGACAGGGACAGGGGTTGGGGAGGAGACCGGGACCGCGGCGGAGACCGGGACCGCGGCGGAGACCGGGACCTCGGCGGAGACCGGGACCGCGGCGGAGACCGGGACAGGCGTTACGGCCAGGGTGGTGGTGGGCATCAGTCTGGAAGATACAACTCTTACAACCAGAGACCATCACATTACGAGCGCTACTGAACTCCTCTTACTGTGGAGTGACCCCATTCACATCACCCCGGGGCTCTCCAACCCTGTTCCTGGACAGAGACCCTCATGTTGGTTTTCACTCCAACCCCAGTTGTAACTAACCTGATTCAGTTTATCAACCAGATAATTATTAGAATCAGGAGAGCTAGACTAGAGTTGGACTAAAAACCTACAGGATGGTATCTCTCCAGGAACCGGGTTGCAGAACCCTGCATTACACACATACACCTGGCTGACACTGTGGCCGTAGCAGATCAATCTGATCTCTCACCTCTCTTCCAGATTTCATATTGTATTGATCAGTGATGTCATGCTCTAATCCACACAGAACAGGATTACAAAAGTGGTATTGATTATTCCAGCCAGTAGTCTGGGCACAGAGACAAACTATTTTCTCTATAGGCCCTTTTCTAAAAGTAGTGCACTATATAGGGAATAGGTTGCCATTTGGGACACAATCAGTGCAGCAGAGTCAATAGAGATGGTTACAACATGAACTGCAGGGCAGGAAAAAGGAGTTGGAGATTGTTCTTCGACTACCTACCGTTAACTGTACAGTTCAGGAGGCTCGTCTCTGCTGCTAGTGTGATGAACTGCGTTGATAGGCTTGTGGTGTATTGTGGGGTGGCGTGGTTCTCTTGTTTTCATTTAGTTTGTTTCTCTTGACTCCTAGACAACATATTCAGCTGGTCTGGATGTTGATACAATCTTATTGATTCAATCTAAAATGTGTAATTAATGAAACCACATTTGAACAGTCAATGTAATCTATTTTCTTATGAACTCTGTCACAAAATTGCTTATTCTTTCCAGTTGAATATGTGACTTGAAATTGTAAGAAATTTGTTTTTTCTCATCTGAAAAATAAAAATGTAAAAAAATGTCTTTGTCACTTCCATTTTCTTGAGCCTCTTGAAACATGGGATTTTGAAGCCTTTAAACATGCTTTAGGTCCAGGGGTGTATTCATTTAGGTCCAGGGGTGTATTCATTTTGTCCAGGGGTGTATTCATTTTGTCCATGGGTGTATTCATTTTGTCCATGGGGTGTATTCATTTTGTTTTCCACTGTAGCAAAGTATTTTGCAACTGGAATCGTTCACTCCGAACAGAAAACCTTATGCAATGAAAATTAGAGTTTCTATTGGACAAATTCAGTTAGGTCGTTCCCTGTTTATTTCTGTTATGGGATGTAGAATCATTTTGTACATGCTTTCTAGGTCCAATAGAAGTATTGTCTTAGTCCTTACAACCACCCCTCAATGTTAAGAATAGCAGCAGCGTACTAACATCTATTTTGTTCCCTTCACTGTAGGGTTAGGGTCAGAGCCCTGGTCAAAAGTAGTGCACTATATTTGGAATGGGGGGGGGGTGCCATTTGGGACGCATCATCGGTCTGTTGCATTATATAATGAATGACTGCCTGCAGTAGGGAGGGTGTAGAGCACTACAGAGTGGGTGGCACGTCTCTTTAAACCCTACTTAACACTGGTGACTAATGGCTAATACTGCACCAGGCACAGATCTAGGATCAGCTTTCCATTCCCAAATCACAACCATTAGCTGGAGAGTAACGCAAAACTGACCTTAGATCAGTCTCTCCTATTAGGGCCATCGTCACCTTGATATGAGTGGAGAGTTAGTCTCCTTCGTCCTAATTATGAATGACTCATCATGGCTGCTACTGTATCACGTTGAGCCAAGATGGCTGTCTGTGGTGGTCCACTCCCAATTAAAGTGGTGTTTAGAGCAGAGAGCCACAGAGAGCTCCGTTTCTCAGGCCTCCTCGACTGCTGCTGCTGCTGTATGAGGTCACCCAGTGCCCTGCAGCAGCCCACTCACGTCCTGTGATGTAACCACAGAGCTCCAGTTGTTTTGTGTTTTGTCTTTATTCTAGTGTGAATATACAGTGTAAAGCATAAAGGATACATCTTATATCGTTGTACATTCCAGACTACAGTGATTCTTCTGTCATTAAAACTACAACACAGTCACTTTATCTTACAACATCTGTTTACATTTAATGGTCTGTGTTCATTCCATACGGCCAGAACTAATGCAGAGGATAATATGAAGAAAAAACACAACTGTGTTAATAAATCACAACTTTTCCCTGCGCTCTGGTGTGGCAATGAGAGGAGCTGAAAAATGCATGGCCGTTATCACCGTATGGCTACAGGTGTCAGACAGCTAGGGCCTCCTGTCACCCAATAGGAAACGAGCCATGATGTAGCTCACACTGTTCTTCACTGACTGTCTGGTTTACTTAGTTGATTAGGTGAATCAGATGTGTTAGTACTGGGTTGGAGTAAAAGCCTGCACACCCTGAGACTGAGGATCTCCAGGACCATGGTTGAAAAACGATTCTGTCGTCACCAAATACACTTATTATTTAAGTAAATATATCTCTTTCGGGAGTGAAACTTGATTCCTAAAATCAAGGGCTTGATGAGCAGTTGATTAGTTAATTAGATTGAATGTGGAACAAAAACATGTTGACTCCCTGTGAGGCCAAGGCACCGTAATCCACAAAGCATCTCAGAGTAGGAGTGCAGATCTAGGATCTGTAAATATGATCTGATTAAATATAATCTAACAGACAAAACTGATCTTAGATCAGAACTCTGAGACTCTTTGTGGGTTACGGGGCCTTGGTCTGCATATTAAACAGCACCCTATACCCTTTATAGTGCACTACATTAATTTTAACCAGGGCCAAAATGTGGTAAGGAAAGGGTTAACTGCTGGCCCGAGTGGTGCTCTGCAAAGAGAGGTGTAATCAGCTGTGATGATAGGAAGACAGGGAGGGAGGGATGAGGGGAGAGAGGGATTCTGGAGCGCAGTGGGGAGGGCTGCTGTCACTACAGTAATCAGTTCAGATTAGCCTAACTTCACTTCACTAGCCCTGGCTACAGCATCCTCAGAGAGGGAGGAGGGAAAAGACAAGGGGAGAGGAAAGGGGACAGAGAGAACAACAGACAAAGAGGGAGAGACAGAAAGACAGAGATGATGACATATAGTTAAGGAGAGGATAGAGAGAATCGAGAGACCAAAACAGGCCTCTGAGAAAGGGATGAACGGGGTAGAGAGAGGGAGCGAGGGAGAGAGAGAGAGGATTAGAAGAATTAGTACAGCTGCTTAGCTCTCTGACTGTCTCATCCCTAAACGATGTCTTCACTGCTCAAAGAAAGATTTCCTTCAGAGAAGTTTGGGATTTTATTCCGGGGTTTAAACTAAAGTACGGGAGTACTGCTGCTGCCCACTAATACAGACAACACAACTAGACCACCCTGAAATGTTCATGTTAACATCTCCATTAGTGGTAACTTGGCCATTTTAACGTTGGCCGAGTGTGTTCAGGATAATCCCCCAGTACAGATATAGGATCTTAATTTGAGCCAGTTTGCCACAGCAGGAAATGTGAATTATTATTAATGGGTTGATACAGTCAGGGCCAATCACATCTGACATTTCAAAGTGGAAATAACAACTCACTTTAGAAGCCCTTTTTAAAACTCAAATACACTACACGTTTGTATTTCCTGCTTGGCAGGAACCTTTTCTGCTGCACATAACTTTCAAGAGCTGCTGTTTGGTTCTTCATGTAGGAGTTAAAAGATGTTCATGTCCTAGAAGAAGTAGAAAAGTATTTAAGAAGTATTACAGGGAAGGCAATCAACATACATTTTGACACAGAGCTCAGTGGCTCTCTCTGAATCCTGCCCACACCCACATATCACTGCATAGTCACTACATTATAGAGGTGTTGGAGAGAGCTGGTGGTATAGGAGGTGAGGAGGAGGGAGAGGGAGTGGTGGACTGAGACAGAGATAAAGGTATAGGAGATGAGGAGGAGGGAGAGGGAGTGGTGGAGTGAGACAGAGATAAAGGTATAGGAGGTGAGGAGGAGGGAGTGGTGGAGTGAGACAGAGATAAAGGTATAGGAGGTGAGGAGGAGGGAGAGGGAGTGGTGGAGTGAGACAGAGATAAAGGTATAGGAGATGAGGAGGAGGGAGAGGGAGTGGTGGAGTGAGACAGAGATAAAGGTATAGGAGGTGAGGAGGAGGGTGTGGTGGACTGAGACAGAGATAAAGGTATAGGAGGTGAGGAGGAGGGAGTGGTGGAGTGAGACAGAGATAAAGGTATAGGAGGTGAGGAGGAGGGAGAGGGAGTGGTGGAGTGAGACAGAGATAAAGGTATAGGAGGTGAGGAGGAGGGAGAGGGAGTGGTGGAGTGAGACAGAGATAAAGGTATAGGAGGTGAGGAGGAGGGAGTAGTGGACTGAGACAGAGATAAAGGTATAGGAGGTGAGGAGGAGGGAGTGGTGGAGTGAGACAGAGATAAAGGTATAGGAGGTGAGGAGGAGGGAGTGGTGGAGTGAGACAGAGATAAAGGTATAGGAGATGAGGAGGAGGGAGAGGGAGTGGTGGAGTGAGACAGAGATAAAGGTATAGGAGGTGAGGAGGAGGGTGTGGTGGACTGAGACAGAGATAAAGGTATAGGAGGTGAGGAGGAGGGAGTGGTGGAGTGAGACAGAGATAAAGGTATAGGAGGTGAGGAGGAGGGAGAGGGAGTGGTGGACTGAGACAGAGATAAAGGTATAGGAGGTGAGGAGGAGGGAGAGGGAGTGGTGGAGTGAGACAGAGATAAAGGTATAGGAGGTGAGGAGGAGGGAGTAGTGGACTGAGACAGAGATAAAGGTATAGGAGGTGAGGAGGAGGGAGTGGTGGAGTGAGACAGAGATAAAGGTATAGGAGGTGAGGAGGAGGGAGTGGTGGAGTGAGACAGAGATAAAGGTATAGGAGGTGAGGAGGAGGGAGTGGTGGAGTGAGACAGAGATAAAGGTATAGGAGGTGAGGAGGAGGGAGAGGGAGTGGTGGAGTGAGACAGAGATAAAGGTATAGGAGGTGAGGAGGAGGGAGAGGGAGTGGTGGAGTGAGACAGAGATAAAGGTATAGGAGGTGAGGAGGAGGGAGTAGTGGACTGAGACAGAGATAAAGGTATAGGAGGTGAGGAGGAGGGAGTGGTGGAGTGAGACAGAGATAAAGGTATAGGAGGTGAGGAGGAGGGAGTGGTGGAGTGAGACAGAGATAAAGGTATAGGAGGTGAGGAGGAGGGAGAGGGAGTGGTGGAGTGAGAGATAAAGGTAGAGATAAAGAGGGTGAGGCAGAGATAGAGAGCATGACCATAGCAAGAAAGAGAGAGAGAGAGAGAGAGAGAGAGAGAGGGACATGACTCAGAGAGAGACAATAGATACAGAGAGAGAGAAAGATGGACATGACTCAGAGAGAGACAAGAGAGAGAGAGGGACATGACTCAGAGAGAGACAAGAGAGAGAGAGGGACATGACTCAGAGAGAGGAGAGAGAGATATATATATATAGAGAGAGACATGACTCATGACTCAGTTCATATTATAAATATCAAATGTAAGCTTTGGCAATATGTACATTGTTACGTCATGCCAATAAAGCAAATTGAATTAAAGCAAATTGAATTGAATTGAATTGAGAGACAAGAGAGAGAGAGATATATATAGAGAGAGACATGACTCAGAGAGAGACAAGAGAGAGAGATATATAGAGAGAGAGATGACTCAGAGAGAGACAAGAGATAGACAAGAGATATAGAGAGAGACAAGCGATAGAGATATAGAGGGAGGGAGAGATATGCAGTATTCAGACCCCTTGACTTTTTCCACATGTTGTTGTTACAGCCTTATTCAAACATTTTCCTCATCAATCTATGCACAATACCCCATAATGACAAAGCGAAAACAGATTTTTAGACATGTTAGAAAATGTATCAAAAAACAGAACTACCTTATTTACATTAGTATTCAGACCCTTTGCTATGAGACTCGAAATTTATCTAAGGTGCATCCTGTTTCCATTGATCATCCTTGAGATGTTTCTACAACTTGATTGGAGTCCACCTGTGGTAAATTCAATTTACTGGACATGATTTGGAAAGGCACACACCTGTCTATATAAGGTCCCACAGCTGACAGTGCATGTCAGAGCAAAAACCAAGCCATGAGCTTGAAGGAATTGTCCGTAGAGCGCCGAGACAGGATTGTGTCGAGGCACAGATCTGGGCAAGGGTACAAAAACCTTTCTGCAGCATCGAAGGTCCCCAAGAACACAGTGGCCTCCATCATTCTTAAATGGAACCACCAAGACTCTTCCTAGAGCTGGTCGCCCGGCCAAACTGAGCAATCAGGGGAGAAGGGCCTTGGTCAGGGAGGTGACCAAGAACTCGATGGTCACTCTGAAAGACCTCCAGAGTTCCTCTGTGGAGGTGGTAGAACCTTCCAGAAGGACAACCATCTCTGCAGCACTCCACCAATCAGGCCTTTATGGTAGTGACCAGATGGAAGTCACTCCTCGGTAAAAGGCACAAACAACCCGCTTGGAGTTTGCCAAAAGGCACCTAGAGACTCTCAGACCATGAGAAACAAGATTCTCTGATGTGAAGATATACAGAGAGAGGGAGAGGGAGAGATATACACAGAGAGGGAGAGATATACAGAGAGAGGGAACGATATACAGAAAGAGAGAGAGAGAGTGATATATACAGAGAGAGGGAGGGAGAGATATACAGAGAGAGGGAGGGAGAGATATACAGAGAGAGGGAGAGATATATGGAGAGACGGAGGGAGAGCTATATAGAGAGAGGGAGAGATATACAGAGAGAGGGAGGGAGAGATATACAGAGAGAGGGAGGAAGAGATATACAGAGAGAGGGAGAGATACAGAGAGAGGGAGGGAGAGATATACAGAGAGAGGGAGAGATATACAGAGGGAGGGAGAGATATACAGAGAGAGGGAGGGAGATATATACAGAGAGAGGGAGGAAGAGATATACAGAGAGAGGGAGGGAGAGATATACAGAGAGAGGGAGAGATATACGGAGAGAGAGAGAGATATACAGAGAGAGGGAGAGATATACAGAGAAAGGGAGATATATACAGAGAGAGGGAGAGATATACGGAGAGAGAGAGAGAGAGATATACAGAGAAAGGGAGAGATACAGGGAGAGAAGGAGAGATACAGGGAGAGAGGGCGATATATACAGAGAGAGGGAGAGATATACAGAGAGGGAGAGAGGGAGAGATATACAGAGAGAGGGAGAGATATACAGAGAGAGGGAGAGATATACAGAGAGAGGGAGGGAGAGATATACAGAGAGAGGGAGGGAGAGATATACAGAGAGAGGGAGGGAGAAATATACAGAGAGAGGGAGAGATATACAGAGAGAGAGTGAGGCAGGGAGAGAGAGTGAGGCAGGGAGAGAAATAAAGAGAGTGAGGGAGGAGGACATTTCTGTGGTTGAGGAGGCCCTGTGTCTGGTCTAGTGGGTTGTCAGGACTCATGGAGTGTGTTAGTGGCGATCTGATGTGACAGGGAGGTAGCCTATGCTGGCGTGCGTCTCTCTCTCTTTCTCTCACTCTCTCTCTCTCTCTCTCTCTCTCTCTCTCTCTCTCTCTCTCTCTCGTGTCCCCCTGCAGCACTAAGTGACCTACATCTCGTGTCAGGGGGCGTGGGGGCGTGGGGGCTGTGTGCGTGTGTGTTGTGTGTGTTTCTGTCTGTGTGTGCGCAGGCGGGGGCTAAGGGTTGTGTCGGCCATTGGAGCGTTGTAGCTTGTGACTTATGGGAGCTGAGGAGTGCTCTGCTCTCCGTAAGATTTAGTGCTGAGCAATAAAATCTAAATTTCTTCGGGTATTTCTCGGAGTTCAATTGTTTAGGTTAGTGTGTGTGTGCCTGTGTGTGTGTGTTCTGATGTTGGGTGTATTCCCATCTATTTATAAGTCAGAGCAATACTCTCGCTGTCTCTGCCCCGGGCTAGGGCTGACATGGCATCTGTGTCAATAACAACACACTACATGTGTATCCACATCCATTCCCCCGCCTTGCCATCGAAACGTTTTAGCTGCCCCCCTATTGACAGTGGAGAGAAAACGTTTTAGAGTTAATTTCCTTAAATTCTACACATTTTCCCAATGGGGAGGAGAGAAATGTTTGCAGTTTTTAATATGATACACTACATGACCAAAAGTATGTGGACACCTGCTCGTCGAACATCACATTCCAAAATCATTAGCATTAATATGGAGTTGTTCCCCCCTTTTCTGCTATAACAGCCTCCACTTTTCTGGGAAGGCTTTCCACTAGATGGTGGAACATTGCTGCGGGGACTTGCTTCCATTCAGCCACAAGAGCATGAGTGCGGTCAGGCACTGATGTTGGGCGATTAGGCCTGGCTCGCAGTCTGCATTACAACTCATCCCAAAGGTGTTCGCTGGGGTTGAGGTCAGGGCTCTGTGCAGACCAGTCAAGTTCTTCCACACCGATCTTGACAAACCATTTCTCTATGGACCTCGCTTTGTGCACTGAAACAGGAAAGGGCTTTCCCCAAACTGTTTCCACTAAGTTGGAAGCACAGAATCGTCTTGAATGTCATTGTATGCTGTAGCGTTAAGATTTCCCTTCACTGGAACCTAGGGGCCTAGCCCGATCCATTAAAAACAGCCCCAGTCCATTATTCCTCCTCCACCAAACTTTATAGTTGGCACAATGCATTGGGGCAGGTAGCGTTCTCCTGGCATCCGCCAAACCCAGATTCATCCGTCGGACTGACAGATAGTGAAGCGTGATTCATCACTCCAGAGAACGTGTTTCCACTGCTCCAGAGTCCAATGGCGGTGAGCTTTACACCAACTCCAGCCAACGTTTGTCATTGCGCATGGTGATCTTAGGCTTGTGTGCGGCTGCTCGGCCATGAGATGCAGTGCCTTAGACTTCTGCGCCCCTCGGGAGCCTGACGAACAGTTCTTGTGCTGATGTTGCTTCCACAGACAGTTTGGAACTCGGTAGTGAGTGTTGCAACAGAGGCAGTTTGGAACTCGGTAGTGAGTGTTGCTTCCAGAGACAGTTTGGAATTCGGTAGTGAGTGTTGCTTCCAGAGGCACTTTGGAACTCGGTAGTGAGTGTTGCTTCCAGAGGCACTTTGGAACTCGGTAGTGAGTGTTGCAACAGAGGCAGTTTGGAACTCGGTATTGAGTGTTGCAACAGAGGCAGTTTGGAACTCGGTAGTGAGTGTTGCTTCCACAGACAGTTTGGAACTCGGTAGTGAGTGTTGCTTCCAGAGGCACTTTGGAACTCGGTAGTGAGTGTTGCAACAGAGGCAGTTTGGAACTCGGTATTGAGTGTTGCAACAGAGGCAGTTTGGAACTCGGTAGTGAGTGTTGCAACAGAGGCAGTTTGGAACTCGGTAGTGAGTGTTGCTTCCAGAGGCACTTTGGAACTCGGTAGTGAGTGTTACAACAGAGGCAGTTTGGAACTCGGTAGTGAGTGTTGCTTCCAGAGGCACTTTGGAACTCGGTATTGAGTGTTGCAACAGAGGCAGTTTGGAACTCGGTAGTGAGTGTTGCAACAGAGGCAGTTTGGAACTCGGTATTGAGTGTTGCAACAGAGGCAGTTTGGAACTCAGTAGTGAGTGTTGCTTCCAGAGGCACTTTGGAACTCGGTAGTGAGTGTTGCAACAGAGGCAGTTTGGAACTCGGTAGTGAGTGTTGCTTCCAGAGGCAGTTTGGAACTCGGTGGTGAGTGTTGCAACAGAGGCAGTTTGGAACTCGGTAGTGAGTGTTGCTTCCAGAGGCAGTTTGGAACTCGGTGGTGAGTGTTGCAACAGAGGCAGTTTGGAACTCGGTAGTGAGTGTTGCTTCCAGAGGCAGTTTGGAACTCGGTGGTGAGTGTTGCAACAGAGGCAGTTTGGAACTCGGTAGTGAGTGTTGCTTCCAGAGGCAGTTTGGAACTCGGTAGTGAGTGTTGCAACAGAGGACAGATGATGATTGTTACGTGCTTCAGCACTCGGCGGTCCCGTTCTGTGAGAACACTTTGCGGCTTACCTTTTGTTGATCCTAGACGTTTCCACTTCACAATAACAGTTCTGACCGGGGCAGCTTCAGCAGGGCAGAAACGTTACTGAACTGACTTGTTGGAAAGGTGGCATCCTATGACGGTGCCATGTTGAAAGTGCCGGAGCTCTTCAGTAAGACCATTCTACTGCCAGTGTTTGTCTATGGAGATTGCATGACGGTGTGCTCAATTTTATACGTTAGTCAGCAACGGGCGTGGCTGAAATACAGTGAGGGATAGTATTTGATCCCCTGCTGATTTTGTACGTTTTGCCCGCTGACAAAGAAACAGATTGACAGCTCTTTTGTGTTTCTTCCATTTGCGAATAATCGCATCAACTGCTGTCACCTTCTCACCAAGCTGCTTGGCGATGGTCTTGTAGCCCATTCCAGCCTTGTGTAGGTCTACAATCTTGTCCCTGACATCCTTGGAGAGCTCTTTGGTCTTGGCCAAGGTGGAGAGTTTGGAATCTGATTGATAGATTGCTTCTGTGGACAGGTGTCTTTTATACAGGTAACAAACTGAGATTAGGAGCACTTCTAATCTCAGCTCTTTACCTGTATAAAAGACACCTGGGAGCCAGAAATCTTTCTGATTGAGAGGGGGTCAAATACTTATTTCCCTCATTAAAATGCAATTCCATTTATAACATTTTTCACATGCGTTTTTCTGGATTTTTTTTGTTGTTATTCTGTCTCTCACTGTTCAAATAAACCTACCATTAAAATTATAGACTGATCACTTCTTTGTCAGTGGGCAAACGTACAAAATCAGCAGGGGATCAAATACTTGTTTCCCTCTGTAG
This sequence comes from Brachymystax lenok tsinlingensis, assembly GCA_030435695.1. Taxonomy (NCBI): domain Eukaryota; kingdom Metazoa; phylum Chordata; class Actinopteri; order Salmoniformes; family Salmonidae; genus Brachymystax; species Brachymystax lenok. Next base: position 6,772,080 of record CM059819.1, on the reverse strand, counting down.
CAGAATCCACTAATTTGAAGGGGTATCCACATACCTTTGAATATATAGTGTATCTGAGCGTAAGTAACAATACAATACCAGTCAAAAGTTTTAGAACACCTACTCATTCAAGGGTTTTTCTTTAATTTGACTATTTTCTACATTGTAGAATGATAGTGAAGACATCAGACTATTAAATAACACATATGGAGTCATGTAGTAACCAAAAAAGTGTAAAACAAATCAAAATAGATTTTATATTTGAGATTCTTCAAAGTAACCACCCTTTGCCTTGATGACAGCTTTGCACACTCTTGGCATTCTCTCAACCAGCTTAATGAGGTAGTCACCTGGAATGCATTTCAATTAACAGGTGTGCCTTGTTAAAAGTTAATTTGTGGAATTGATTTCCTTCTTAATGCGTTTTAGCCAATCAGTTGTGTTGTGACAAGGTAGGGGTGGTATACAGAAGATAGCCCTATTTGGTAAAAGACCAAGTCCATATTATGGCAAGAACAGCTCAAATAAGCAAACTACAGTCCATCATTACTTTAAGGCAGTCAATACAGTCGCAACAACCATAAAGCGCTATGATGAAACTGGCTCTCATGAGGACTGCCACAGGAATGGAAGACCCAGAGTTACCTCTGCTGCAGAGTATAAGTTCATTAGAGTTTCCAGCATTAGAAATTGCAGCCCAAATAAATGCTTCACAGAGTTCAAGTAACAGACACATCTCAACATGATGTTGATCCAACATGAACAATGATGTTGATCCATCCTCAGTTTTCTCCTGTCACATCCATTAAACTCTGCAACTGTTTCAATGTTATCATTGGCCTCCTGGTTGAAATCCCTGAGCGGTTTCCTTCCTCTCTGGCAACTGAGTTAGGAAGGACGCCTGTATCTTTGTAGTGACTGGGTGTATTGATACACCATCCAAAGTGTAATTAATAACTTCACCATGCTTCACCAGGGATTTTCAGTGTCTGCTTTTTTTTATTTTAACCCATCTACCAATAGATGCCCTTCTTTGTGAGGCACTGGAAAACCTCCCTGGTGTTTTTGGTTGAATCCATAAAAAATTCAGGCTATAATATTTTGAAAAAGTCAAGGGGTATGAATACTTTCTGAAGGCCCTGTATGTCATACACCTACACCATAGAAATGTAATATAACACTAGAGTGGTTATAAACCTACACTACAGATATGTAATATAACACTAGAGTGGTTATAAACCTACAGATATGTAATATAACACTAGAGTGGTTATAAACCTACACTACAGATATGTAATATAACACTAGAGGGGTTATAAACCTACAGATATGTAATATAACACTAGAGTGGTTATTAACCTACACTACAGATATGTAATATAACACTAGAGTGGTTATAAACCTACAGATATGTAATATAACACTAGAGTGGTTATAAACCTACAGATATGTAATATAACACTAGAGTGGTTATAAACCTACAAACATGTAATATAACACTAGAGTGGTTATAAACCTACACTGCAGATATGTAATATAACACTAGAGGGGTTATAAACCTACAGATATGTAATATAACACTAGAGTGGTTATAAACCTACAAACATGTAATATAACACTAGAGTGGTTATAAACCTACACTGCAGATATGTAATATAACACTAGAGGGGTTATAAACCTACACTACAGATATGTAATATAACACTAGAGGGGTTATAAACCTACAGATATGTAATATAACACTAGAGTGGTTATAAACCTACAAACATGTAATATAACACTAGAGTGGTTATAAACCTACAGATATGTAATATAACACTAGAGTGGTTATTAACCTACACTACAGATATGTAATATAACACTAGAGTGGTTATAAACCTACAGATATGTAATATAACACTAGAGTGGTTATAAACCTACAGATATGTAATATAACACTAGAGTGGTTATAAACCTACAAACATGTAATATAACACTAGAGTGGTTATAAACCTACACTGCAGATATGTAATATAACACTAGAGGGGTTATAAACCTACAGATATGTAATATAACACTAGAGTGGTTATAAACCTACAAACATGTAATATAACACTAGAGTGGTTATAAACCTACACTGCAGATATGTAATATAACACTAGAGTGGTTATAAACCTACACTACAGATATGTAATATAACACTAGAGGGGTTATAAACCTACAGATATGTAATATAACACTAGAGTGGTTATAAACCTACAAACATGTAATATAACACTAGAGTGGTTATAAACCTACAGATATGTAATATAACACTAGAGTGGTTATTAACCTACACTACAAATATGTAATATAACACTAGAGTGGTTATAAACCTACAGATATGTAATATAACACTAGAGTGGTTATAAACCTACACTACAGATATGTAATATAACACTAGAGTGGTTATAAACCTACAGATATGTAATATAACACTAGAGTGGTTATAAACCTACAGATATGTAATATAACACTAGAGTGGTTATAAACCTACACTACAGATATGTAATATAACACTAGAGTGGTTATAAACCTACAAACATGTAATATAACACTAGAGTGGTTATAAACCTAGATATGTAATATAACACTAGATTGGTTATTAACCTACACTACAGATATGTAATATAACACTAGAGTGGTTATAAACCTACAAACAAGTAATATAACACTAGAGTGGTTATAAACCTACAGATATGTAATATAACACTAGAGTGGTTATAAACCTACACTACAGATATGTAATATAACACTAGAGGGGTTATAAACCTACACTACAGATATGTAATATAACACTAGAGTGGTTATAAACCTACAGATATGTAATATAACACTAGAGTGGTTATAAACCTACAGATATGTAATATAACACTAGAGTGGTTATAAACCTACAAACATGTAATATAACACTAGAGTGGTTATAAACCTACAGATATGTAATATAACACTAGAGGGGTTATAAACCTACACTACAGATATGTAATATAACACTAGAGTGGTTATAAACCTACAGATATGTAATATAACACTAGAGTGGTTATAAACCTACAAACATGTAATAAAACACTAGAGTGGTTATAAACCTACAGATATGTAATATAACACTAGAGTGGTTATAAACCTACAGATATGTAATATAGCACTAGAGTGGTTATAAACCTACAAACATGTAATATAACACTAGAGTGGTTATAAACCTACACTACAGATATGTAATATAACACTAGAGGGGTTATAAACCTACACTACAGATATGTAATATAACACTAGAGTGGTTATAAACCTACAGATATGTAATATAACACTAGAGTGGTTATAAACCTACAGATATGTAATATAACACTAGAGTGGTTATAAACCTACAGATATGTAATATAACACTAGAGTGGTTATAAACCTACACTACAGATATGTAATATAACACTAGAGTGGTTATAAACCAACACTACAGATATGTAATATAACACTAGAGTGGTTATAAACCTACAGATATGTAATATAACACTAGAGTGGTTATAAACCTACACTACAGATATGTAATATAACACTAGAGTGGTTATAAACCTACACTACAGATATGTAATATAACACTAGAGTGGTTATAAACCTACACTACAGATATGTAATATAACACTAGAGTGGTTATAAACCTACAGATATGTAATATAACACTAGAGTGGTTATAAACCTACAAACATGTAATATAACACTAGAGTGGTTATAAACCTACACTGCAGATATGTAATATAACACTAGAGGGGTTATAAACCTACAGATATGTAATATAACACTAGAGTGGTTATAAACCTACAAACATATAATATAACACTAGAGTGGTTATAAACCTACAGATATGTAATATAACACTAGAGTGGTTATTAACCTACACTACAAATATGTAATATAACACTAGAGTGGTTATAAACCTACAGATATGTAATATAACACTAGAGTGGTTATAAACCTACACTACAGATATGTAATATAACACTAGAGGGGTTATAAACCTACAGATATGTAATATAACACTAGAGTGGTTATAAACCTACACTACAGATATGTAATATAACACTAGAGTGGTTATAAACCTACACTACAGATATGTAATATAACACTAGAGTGGTTATAAACCTACACTACAGATATGTAATATAACACTAGAGTGGTTATAAACCTACAGATATGTAATATAACACTAGAGTGGTTATAAACCTACACTACAGATATGTAATATAACACTAGAGGGGTTATAAACCTACAGATATGTAATATAACACTAGAGTGGTTATAAACCTACAGATATGTAATATAACACTAGAGTGGTTATAAACCTACAGATATGTAATATAACACTAGAGTGGTTATAAACCTACACTACAGATATGTAATATAACACTAGAGTGGTTATAAACCTACACTACAGATATGTAATATAACACTAGAGTGGTTATAAACCTACACTACAGATATGTAATATAACACTAGAGCGGTTATAAACCTACACTACAGATATGTAATATAACACTAGAGTGGTTATAAACCTACAGATATGTAATATAATACTAGAGTGGTCTATGCCATAAATCTTGAAGAGGAATCCTTGATTCCCATGTGGTACGTTCTCTCACTCTCTCACTCTAGCTTCCCCCTCTCTTCTCTCACGCTATCCCCCTCTCTCTCTATCACCCCCTCTCTCTCTCTCTCTCTCTCTCTCTCTCTCTCTCTCTCTCTCTCTCTCTCTCTCTCTCTCTCTCTCTCTCTCTGTGTGTGTGAATTCGTGGTAATTACACTTAGGTCCTGAGGACTGGCATTGTTAAAATGTACAAACAGAGATTACGCAACCGTGACAAGCTTTTCAACACTGGCCTACACACACACACACACACACACACACACACACACACACACACACACACACACACACACACACACACACACACACACACACACACACACACACACACACACACACACACCTGTTCAGGTGGTTAACAAAGCAGATGTACTTTACAAACAGCCCAGAAGGTAGTGTTCTATCTCGCTCTCTCTCTCTCTCTCTGGTCTCTTTCTGTCCCTCTCTCTTTGCCTCTCTCTGTCTCTCTCTCTGTCCCTCTCTGTCCCTCTCTCTCTCTCAATTCAAGGCTCTTTATTCTCTCTCTCTCTCTCTCTCTCTCTCTCTCTCTCTCTCTCTCTCTCTCTCTCTCTGTGTGCATTCGAGGTAATTACACTTAGGTCCTGAGGACTGGCAACCGTGACAAGCTGGTCAACACTGGCCTACACACACACACACACATCTGTCCCTACCATATAGTGGATGATCTTTGATATTATGGGGCTATTTAGCTTCCACTGGTCAGTTGACCCTTGTTAAGGTCAACAGCATCTTTAACTTTACCTCTGCCAAGAGGTTGACACTTGGCCACAATTGAATCTTCCAGCAAGACAATAACCACAACAAAATCCACAACAAAATGGTTAATTGACTACAAAATCAACATTTTACAATGGCCATTTCAGTCTCTAGACTTGAACCCCATTGAAAACCTATGGTTTGAATTAAAGTGGGCAGTCCATAAGCGCAGACAAAGGATATCAAGGATCTGGACAGATTGTGTATGGAGGAATGATCTAACCTCCCAATGTGTTGTCTAATCTCATTAAACATTCTAGAAAAAAGGCTCGGTGTCGTTATCCTCGCAAGGGAAGTATGCTGGAGTATTGAAAACAGGGAAATGAAAAACTATCAAAAAACGAAACAAAAACCTACAATTTCAATTATATAACTTATCTTGCTATATCTTCTAAGCATTTGCAACCAGAAACACTTATTTTCTGAAAACCCATTCAAGTTTTTCATCACTAATCCAGAAAAGTTCTGTTTTCTGCAGTTGCATTTGATCAGTTGCTTACATCAACAAAATAAACGCAACATGTAAAGTGTTTGTCCCATATTTCATGAGCTGACAGCTGATGAAACTGTGAGTCTCAGGGAAGCTTATCTGCGTACTCATCGTCCTCATCAGGGTCTTGATTTGACTGAAGTCATAACCAACTTCAGTGGGCAAATGTTCACCTTTCGATGGCCACTCGCACGCTGGAGAAGTGTGCTCTTCATGGATAAATCCCGGTTTCAACAGTACTCACCAGATATGTCAACAATTGAGCAGGTTTGGGATGCTCTGGATCGATGTGTACGACAGCATGTTTTGGTTCTCACCAATATCCAGCAACTTCGCACAGCCATTGAAGAGTGTCGACAACATTGTCAACATTTGACCACTAGAGGCTCCCATTGTGTTTTTTTTGTCTGATCGTTTCTTTTCTTTTCGCCTTGTTTCCAGTTATTAATTGCACCTGTGCCTCGTTTCCCTTGTATGTATTTAAACCCTTAGTTTCCCCTGTATGTATTTAAACCCTTAGTTTCCCTTAGTTCTTTGCTCTGTGTTTGTATGTTAGCACCCTGCCTCAGTGAAGCTGTGAACGTTTTTTGCTCCAGTTAGTTGGACTCTCTTGTGGAACTTTGTTTTGGGTATCGTTTATTTTTGGATTATTCTTTTGAGACTATTTCTTGCTGTTCCTTCTTTCCATGTGGATTTACCTTTTTGTCTTGGTGGATTATTTTTGCCTGAAGTTCATTCTATTTTTGTCATTATTAAATACACCATCTCTATTACGGCTGTGTCTGCCTCATCTTCTGGGTTCTGCCGACTACTTGTGGCTCAGGGTGTGTGACTGGTTCTCACACCGGAGACCAGAGTTCGTTAACGGGTCCTGACAAACATTCCACAGGCCACAATCAACAGCCTGATCAACTCTATGCGAAGGAGATGTCACGCTGCATGAGGCAAATGGTCACACCAGATAGTGACTGGTTTTCTGATCCATGCCCCTACCTTTTGTTAAGGTATCTGTGACCAACAGATGCATATCCTAGTCATGTGAAATCCATAGATTAGGGCCTAATTTATTTATTTCAATTGACTGATTTCCTTATATGAACTGTAACTCAGTAAAATCTTTGAAATTGTGGCATGTTGCATTTATATTTGTGTTCAGTGTATACAATAAGACGTGGCTTGGGGTCCAAGGCTGGTTGTGCCTATGTTTATGCAGGCGGGAAAACACCTAATTTGCAATTTGCCTTGAGATATTTACTGCCATTAGTTTTGATGAGATTTAACCATGTGGGCTGTTCCTGGCATTTGATTGTCAAACTTTTTGTAACGTGAACGCTGGGAGTCTGGAAGCAAGTTCAGGGAGTGAATAACTTAATAAATAAATGAATACGGAAACAAAACAAGAAAAGCAAACAGATATAAAACAGAAAAAGAGTCAATAACGACTGATGAAAGAACCAAGGGGAGCGGGAACCTGTAGAGCCAGCTACACTAGAACACTACCATTAATAAACAGCTGACAATGTGTCAGTCTATACTAGAACACTACCTGTAGTAAACAGCTGACAATGTGTCAGTCTATACTAGAACACTACCTGTAGTAAACAGCTGACAATGTGTCAGTCTATACTAGAACACTACCTGTAGTAAACAGCTGACAATGTGTCAGTCTATACTAGAACACTACCTGTAGTAAACAGCTGACAATGTGTCAGTCTATACTAGAACACTACCTGTAGTAAACAGCTGACAATGTGTCAGTCTATAGAACACTACCTGTAGTAAACAGCTGACAATGTGTCAGTCTATATAACACTACCTGTAGTAAACAGCTGACAATGTGTCAGTCTATAGAACACTACCTGTAGTAAACAGCTGACAATGTGTCAGTCTATAGAACACTACCTGTAGTAAACAGCTGACAATGTGTCAGTCTATAGAACACTACCATTAATAAACAGCTGACAATGTGTCAGTCTATACTAGAACACTACCTGTAGTAAACAGCTGACAATGTGTCAGTCTATAGAACACTACCTGTAGTAAACAGCTGACAATGTGTCAGTCTACACTAGAACACTACCTGTAGTAAACAGCTGACAATGTGTCAGTCTATAGAACACTACCTGTAGTAAACAGCTGACAATGTGTCAGTCTACACTAGAACACTACCTGTAGTAAACAGCTGACAATGTGTCAGTCTATAGAACACTAACATTAATAAACAGCTGACAATGTGTCAGTCTACACTAGAACACTACCTGTAGTAAACAGCTGACAATGTGTCAGTCTATGCTAGAACACTACCTGTAGTAAACAGCTGACAATGTGTCAGTCTATGCTAGAACACTACCTGTAGTAAACAGCTGACAATGTGTCAGTCTATATAACACTACCTGTAGTAAACAGCTGACAATGTGTCAGTCTATACTAGAACACTACCTGTAGTAAACAGCTGACAATGTGTCAGTCTATAGAACACTAACATTAATAAACAGCTGACAATGTGTCAGTCTACACTAGAACACTACCTGTAGTAAACAGCTGACAATGTGTCAGTCTATGCTAGAACACTACCTGTAGTAAACAGCTGACAATGTGTCAGTCTATATAACACTACCTGTAGTAAACAGCTGACAATGTGTCAGTCTATAGAACACTACCTGTAGTAAACAGCTGACAATGTGTCAGTCTATACTAGAACACTACCTGTAGTAAACAGCTGACAATGTGTCAGTCTACACTAGAACACTACCTGTAGTAAACAGCTGACAATGTGTCAGTCTATACTAGAACACTACCTGTAGTAAACAGCTGACAATGTGTCAGTCTATAGAACACTACCTGTAGTAAACAGCTGACAATGTGTCAGTCTATAGAACACTACCATTAATAAACAGCTGACAATGTGTCAGTCTATACTAGAACACTACCTGTAGTAAACAGCTGACAATGTGTCAGTCTATAGAACACTACCTGTAGTAAACAGCTGACAATGTGTCAGTCTACACTAGAACACTACCTGTAGTAAACAGCTGACAATGTGTCAGTCTATAGAACACTACCTGTAGTAAACAGCTGACAATGTGTCAGTCTACACTAGAACACTACCTGTAGTAAACAGCTGACAATGTGTCAGTCTATAGAACACTAACATTAATAAACAGCTGACAATGTGTCAGTCTACACTAGAACACTACCTGTAGTAAACAGCTGACAATGTGTCAGTCTATAGAACACTACCTGTAGTAAACAGCTGACAATGTGTCAGTCTATAGAACACTACCTGTAGTAAACAGCTGACAATGTGTCAGTCTATATAACACTACCTGTAGTAAACAGCTCACAATGTGTCAGTCTATAGAACACTACCTGTAGTAAACAGCTGACAATGTGTCAGTCTATATAACACTACCTGTAGTAAACAGCTGACAATGTGTCAGTCTATACTAGAACACTACCTGTAGTAAACAGCTGACAATGTGTCAGTCTATATAACACTACCTGTAGTAAACAGCTCACAATGTGTCAGTCTATAGAACACTACCTGTAGTAAACAGCTGACAATGTGTCAGTCTATAGAACACTACCTGTAGTAAACAGCTGACAATGTGTCAGTCTATACTAGAACACTACCTGTAGTAAACAGCTGACAATGTGTCAGTCTATAGAACACTACCTGTAGTAAACAGCTGACAATGTGTCAGTCTACACTAGAACACTACCTGTAGTAAACAGCTGACAATGTGTCAGTCTATACTAGAACACTACCTGTAGTAAACAGCTGACAATGTGTCAGTCTATAGAACACTACCTGTAGTAAACAGCTGACAATGTGTCAGTCTACACTAGAACACTACCTGTAGTAAACAGCTCACAATGTGTCAGTCTATAGAACACTACCTGTAGTAAACAGCTGACAATGTGTCAGTCTATATAACACTACCTGTAGTAAACAGCTGACAATGTGTCAGTCTATACTAGAACACTACCTGTAGTAAACAGCTGACAATGTGTCAGTCTACACTAGAACACTACCTGTAGTAAACAGCTGACAATGTGTCAGTCTATACTAGAACACTACCTGTAGTAAACAGCTGACAATGTGTCAGTCTATATAACACTACCTGTAGTAAACAGCTGACAATGTGTCAGTCTATAGAACACTACCTGTAGTAAACAGCTGACGTGTCAGTCTATAAAACACTACCTGTAGTAAACAGCTGACAATGTGTCAGTCTATATAACACTACCTGTAGTAAACAGCTGGCAATGTGTCAGTCTATACTAGAACACTACCTGTAGTAAACAGCTGACAATGTGTCAGTCTACACTAGAACACTACCGTAGTAGCATCTGCTCTGCATACTGTATGTGTTATTAGTACCATCTGCTCTGCATACTGGCTGTGTCATTAGTACCATCTGCTCTGCATACTGGCTGTGTTATTAGTACCATCTGCTCTGCATACTGTATGTGTTATTAGTACCATCTGCTCTGCATACTGGCTGTGTTATTAGTACCATCTGCTCTGCATACTGGCTGTGTTATTAGTACCATCTGCTCTGCATACTGGCTGTGTTATTAGTACCATCTGCTCTGCATACTGTCTGTGTTATTAGTACCATCTGCTCTGCATACTGGCTGTGTTATTAGTACCATCTGCTCTGCATACTGGCTGTGTTATTAGTACCATCTGTTCTGCATACTGTGTGTGTTATTAGTACCATCTGCTCTGCATACTGTCTGTGTTATTAGTACCATCTGTTCTGCATACTGGCTGTGTTATTAGTACCATCTGTTCTGCATACTGTCTGTGTTATTAGTACCATCTGCTCTGCATACTGGCTGTGTTATTAGTACCATCTGCTCTGCATACTGGCTGTGTTATTAGTACCATCTGCTCTGCATACTGTCTGTGTTATTAGTACCATTTGTTCTGCATACTGTCTGTGTTATTAGTACCATCTGTTCTGCATACTGTATGTGTTATTAGTACCATCTGTTCTGCATACTGGCTGTGTTATTAGTACCATTTGCGCTGCATACTGTATGTGTTATTAGTACCATCTGCTCTGCATACTGGCTGTGTTATTAGTACCATCTGCTCTGCATACTGGCTGTGTTATTAATACCATCTGCTCTGCATACTGTCTGTGTTATTAGTACCATTTGCGCTGCATACTGTCTGTGTTATTAGTACCATTTGCGCTGCATACTGTATGTGTTATTAGTACCATCTGTTCTGCATACTGTCTGTGTTATTAGTACCATCTGCTCTGCATACTGTATGTGTTATTAGTACCATCTGCTCTGCATACTGTGTGTGTTATTAGTACCATCTGCTCTGCATACTGTATGTGTTATTAGTACCATCTGCTCTGCATACTGGCTGTGTCATTAGTACCATCTGCTCTGCATACTGGCTGTGTTATTAGTACCATCTGCTCTGCATACTGGCTGTGTTATTAGTACCATCTGCTCTGCATACTGGCTGTGTTATTAGTACCATCTGCTCTGCATACTGGCTGTGTTATTAGTACCATTTGCTCTGCATACTGGCTGTGTTATTAGTACCATCTGCTCTGCATACTGGCTGTGTTATTAGTACCATCTGCTCTGCATACTGGCTGTGTTATTAGTACCATCTGCTCTGCATACTGGCTGTGTTATTAGTACCATCTGCTCTGCATACTGGCTGTGTTATTAGTACCATCTGTTCTGCATACTGTGTGTGTTATTATTACCATCTGCTCTGCATACTGTCTGTGTTATTAGTACCATTTGCGCTGCATACTGTCTGTGTTATTAGTACCATTTGCGCTGCATACTGTATGTGTTATTAGTACCATCTGTTCTGCATACTGTCTGTGTTATTAGTACCATCTGCTCTGCATACTGTATGTGTTATTAGTACCATCTGCTCTGCATACTGTGTGTGTTATTAGTACCATCTGCTCTGCATACTGTATGTGTTATTAGTACCATCTGCTCTGCATACTGGCTGTGTCATTAGTACCATCTGCTCTGCATACTGGCTGTGTTATTAGTACCATCTGCTCTGCATACTGGCTGTGTTATTAGTACCATCTGCTCTGCATACTGGCTGTGTTATTAGTACCATCTGCTCTGCATACTGGCTGTGTTATTAGTACCATTTGCTCTGCATACTGTCTGTGTTATTAGTACCATCTGCTCTGCATACTGGCTGTGTTATTAGTACCATCTGCTCTGCATACTGGCTGTGTTATTAGTACCATCTGCTCTGCATACTGGCTGTGTTATTAGTACCATCTGCTCTGCATACTGGCTGTGTTATTAGTACCATCTGTTCTGCATACTGTGTGTGTTATTAGTACCATCTGCTCTGCATACTGTATGTGTTATTAGTACCATCTGCTCTGCATACTGTCTGTGTTATTAGTACCATCTGCTCTGCATACTGGCTGTGTTATTAGTACCATCTGCTCTGCATACTGGCTGTGTTATTAGTACCATCTTCTCTGCATACTGGCTGTGTTATTAGTACCATCTGCTCTGCATACTGGCTGTGTTATTAGTACCATCTGTTCTGCATACTGTGTGTGTTATTAGTACCATCTGCTCTGCATACTGTATGTGTTATTAGTACCATCTGCTCTGCATACTGTCTGTGTTATTAGTACCATCTGCTCTGCATACTGGCTGTGTTATTAGTACCATCTGCTCTGCATACTGGCTGTGTTATTAGTACCATCTGCTCTGCATACTGGCTGTGTTATTAGTACCATCTGCTCTGCATACTGGCTGTGTTATTAGTACCATCTGCTCTGCATACTGGCTGTGTTATTAGTAACAGGGTTTTCTATCAACCTTTGAGAAAATATACCACAATGAATACACCAATTACATCATCATAACACCCCTGAAAACAAAACAACAGGCAACACGAGCAATTGTCTTTTTACTGTTTATTATTAAAATAGGTTTCTGGTAGTTTTACATAATGTGTGTGTGTTAAGCTGACGGAGAATGTGTGTGTGTGTGTTAGGTTGAAGGGGTGGAGTCCTGTTGGTTAGGGGGATTAGGGCAGGGGGGTTTACCAGGTTAGGGGGATTAGGGCAGGGGGGTTTACCAGGTTAGGGGGATTAGGGCAGGGGGGTTTACCAGGTTAGGGGGATTACAGAGTGTTTTCTTTTCTAATCTTTATTTAACCAGGCAAGTCAGTTAAGAACAAATTATTTACAATGACGGCCTACCCCGGCCAATCCCTAACCCGGACGACGCTGGGCCAATTGTGCGCCGCCTTATTGGACTCCCAATCACGTCCAGTTGTGATACAGCCTGGAATCGAACCAGTTCTGTAGTGACGCCTCTAGCACTGAGATGCAGTGCCTTAGACCGCTGCGCACCTCGGGAGTTTGTTAGTTAGTTATTGAAGCGGACCCGTCGCATGGAGCCCACAGTGCTGCTCTGGGAGCCCCAGTCAGAGGCGTTGTTGTAGTCACGTTTCTCCAGGACATAGTGAGGACCTCTGTAGTTAGGCTCCTGGTACACCACCCAGCTGAAGAGACAGACAGGCAGGCAGACAGGCAGGAAGGGACAGAAAAATAAACAGGGTGATTAGAGGCATATTACATTAGTTCCTTAACTCCGTCAACTAGAGCTTTGGGATTATCCCATTGATTCTACTGGGTATTGGACGTGTCTCTAGCTGCGTTTACATTACTGACCCATGACGGCAGGACAGAACTGGATATCATGGTAAAGCTAAACCAGATGTTAGCCCTTGAAACTACGACAGCGATGGTAAAGCTAAACCAGATGTTAGCCCTTGAAACTAAGTCAGCGATGGTAAAGCTAAACCAGATGTTAGCCCTTGAAACTACGACAGCGATGGTAAAGCTAAACCAGATGTTAGCCCTTGAAACTAAGTCAGCGATGGTAAAGCTAAACCAGATGTTAGCCCTTGAAACTACAACAGCGATGGTAAAGCTAAACCAGATGTTAGCCCTTGAAACTATTACAGCGATGGTAAAGCTAAGCCAGATGTTAGCCCTTGAAACTACGACAGCGAAGGTAAACCTAAACCAGATGTTAGCCCTTGAAACTATGACAGCGAAGGTAAAGCTAAGCCAGATGTTATCCCTTGAAACTACGACAGCTATTCTTAACCAAAACAATAAAATGTGTTTCAAATATATACATATATATGTAGACCTTACAGTGAAATGCTTACTTATAAGCCCTTAAACCTCTGTCCCTTTTTTTCAATTTCCACCTAAAATTACAAACCCAAATCTAACTGCCTGTAGATCAGGCCCTGAAGCAAGGATATGCATATTCTTGGTACCATTTGAAAGGAAACACTTTGAAGTTTGTGGAAATGTGAAAGGAATGTAGGAGAATATAACACAATAGATCTGGTAAAAGATAATACAAAGAAAAAAACAACCGTTCTATTGTATTTTTTTTTTGAAAGGCCATAATGTATTATTCCAGCCCAGGTGCAATTTAGATTTTGGCCACTAGATGGCAGCAGTGTATGTGCAAAGTTTTAGACTGATCCAATGAAACATTGCATTTCTGTTAAACATTTTGTATCAAGACTGCCCAAGTGTGCCTAATTGGTTTATTAATAACTTTTCATGTTCAAAATTGTGCACTCTCCTCAAACAATAGCATGGTATTCTTTCACTGTAATAGCTACTGTAAATTGGACAGTGCAGTTAGATTAACAATAATTTAAGCTTTCTGCCAATATCAGATATGTCTATGTCCTGAGAAATGTTCTTGTTACTTACAGTACAACCTCATGCTAATCGCATTAGCCTACATTAGCTCAACCGTCCCGTGGAAGGGACACCGATCCCGAAGTTAACCAACAATGCAGTTTTAAGAAAAATAAGTGTTGAGTCAAAAATACATAAGTAAAAAATAGCAGTAAAAATAATGATAGCGAGGCTATATACAGGGGGTACCGGTACAGAGTCAATGTGGAGGCTATATACAGGGGGTACCGGTACAGAGTCAATGTGGAGGCTATATACAGGGGGTACCGGTACAGAGTCAATGTGGAGGCTATATACAGGAGGTACCGGTACAGAGTCAATGTGGAGGCTATATACAGGGGGTACCGGTACAGAGTCAATGTGGAGGCTGTATACAGGGGGTACTGGTACAGAGTCAATGTGGAGGCTATATACAGGGGGTACCGGTACAGAGTCAATGTGGAGGCTATATACAGGGGGTACCGGTACAGAGTCAATGTGGAGACTATATACAGGGGTACTGCGGTACAGAGTCAATGTGGAGACTATATACAGGGGGTACCGGTACAGAGTCAATGTGGAGACTATATACAGGGGTACCGGTACAGAGTCAATGTGGAGGCTATATACAGGGGGTACCGGTACAGAGTCAATGTGGAGGCTATATACAGGGGGTACCGGTACAGAGTCAATGTGGAGGCTATATACAGGGGGTACCGGTACAGAGTCAATGTGGAGGCTATATACAGGGGGTACCGGTACAGAGTCAATGGGGAGGCTATATACATGGGGTACCGGTACAGAGTCAATGGGGAGGCTATATACAGGGGGTACTGCACAGAGTCAATGTGGAGGCTATATACAGGGGTACCGGTACAGAGTCAATGGGGAGACTATATACAGGGGGTACCGGTACAGAGTCAATGTGGAGGCTATATACAGGGGGTACCGGTACAGAGTCAATGGGGAGGCTATATACAGGGGTACTGCGGTACAGAGTCAATGGGGAGGCTATATACAGGGGGTACTGCACAGAGTCAATGGGGAGGCTATATACAGGGGGTACCGGTACAGAGTCAATGTGGAGGCTATATACAGGAGGTACCGGTACAGAGTCAATGGGGAGGCTATATACAGGGGGTACCGGTACAGAGTCAATGGGGAGGCTATATACAGGGGGTACCGGTACAGAGTCAATGGGGAGGCTATATACAAGGGGTACCGGTACAGAGTCAATGTGGAGGCTATATACAGGAGGTACTGCACAGAGTCAATGTGGAGGCTATATACAGGGGGTACCGGTACAGAGTCAATGTGGAGGCTATATACAGGGGGTACCGGTACAGAGTCAATGTGGAGACTATATACAGGGGGTACCGGTACAGAGTCAATGGGGAGGCTATATACAGGGGGTACCGGTACAGAGTCAATGTGGAGACTATATACATGGGGTACCGGTACAGAGTCAATGTGGAGGCTATATACAGGGGGTACTGCACAGAGTCAATGGGAGGCTATATACAGGGGGTATCGGTACAGAGTCAATGGGAGGCTATATACAGGGGGTACCGGTACAGAGTCAATGGGGAGGCTATATACAGGGGGTACCGGTACAGAGTCAATGGGGAGGCTATATACAGGGGGTACCGGTACAGAGTCAATGGGGAGGCTATATACAGGGGGTACCGGTACAGAGTCAATGGGGAGGCTATATACAGGGGCCACTGGTACAGAGTCAATGGGGAGGCTATATACATGGGGTACCGGTACAGAGTCAATGTGGAGGCTATATACAGGGGGTACCGGTACAGAGTCAATGTGGAGGCTATATACAGGGGGTACTGCACAGAGTCAATGGGAGGCTATATACATGGGGTACTGCACAGAGTCAATGGGGAGGCTATATACAGGGGGTACTGCACAGAGTCAATGTGGAGGCTATATACAGGGGTATCGGTGCACAGAGTCAATGTGGAGGCTATATACAGGGGGTACCGGTACAGAGTCAATGTGGAGGCTATATACAGGGGGTACTGCACAGAGTCAATGTGGAGGCTATATACAGGGGTACTGCACAGAGTCAATGTGGAGACTATATACAGGGGGTACTGGTACAGAGTCAATGTGGAGACTATATACAGGGGGTACTGCACAGAGTCAATGTGGAGACTATATACAGGGGTACAGGTGCACAGAGTCAATGGGGAGGCTATATACAGGGGGTACTGCACAGAGTCAATGGGGAGGCTATATACAGGGGGTACCGGTACAGAGTCAATGGGGAGGCTATATACAGGGGGTACCGGTACAGAGTCAATGGGGAGGCTATATACAGGGGCCACTGGTACAGAGTCAATGGGGAGGCTATATACATGGGGTACCGGTACAGAGTCAATGTGGAGGCTATATACAGGGGGTACCGGTACAGAGTCAATGTGGAGGCTATATACAGGGGGTACCGCTACAGAGTCAATGGGGAGGCTATATACATGGGGTACCGGTACAGAGTCAATGGGGAGGCTATATACAGGGGGTACCGGTACAGAGTCAATGTGGAGGCTATATACAGGGGGTATCGGTACAGAGTCAATGTGGAGGCTATATACAGGGGGTACCGGTACAGAGTCAATGTGGAGGCTATATACAGGGGGTACCGGTACAGAGTCAATGTGGAGGCTATATACAGGGGGTACCGGTACAGATTCAGCAGTGGCTTCTTCCTTGCTGAGCGGCCTTTCAGGTTATGTCGATATAGGACTAATTTTACTGTGGATATAGATACTTTTGTACCTGTTTCCTCCAGCATCTTCACAAGGTCCTTTGCTGTTGTTCTGGGATTGATTTTCACTTTTTGAAAATCTGCGTGGTCCCATGGTGTTTATACTTACGTACTATTGTTTGTACAGATGAACGTAGTACCTTCAGGCGTTTGGAAGTTGCTCCCAAGGATGAACCAGACTTGTGGAGGTCTACACAGTTTTGTTTAGAGGTCTTGGCTGATTTCTTTTGATTTTCCCTTGATGTCAAGCAAAGAGGCACTGAGTTTGAAGGTAGGCCTTGAAATACATCCAAAGGTAAGCCTCCAATTGACTCAAATGATGTCAAGTAGCCTAACAGAAGCTTCTAAAGCCATAACATCATTTTCGGACATTTTCCAAGCTGTTTAAAGGCACAGTCAACTTAGTGTATGTAAACTTCTGACACACTGGAATTGTGATACAGTGAATTATAAGTGAAATAATTTGTCTGTAAACAATTGTTGGAAAAATTACTTGTGTCATGCAGAAAGTAGATGTCCTAATAATGTCATTTTATTATCAGGATATGTTTATAAACATCACATAGAGCCTAGCAAATAAGTTTAGAGGTTCAAATAACTGTAATCCTTCTGTTTAGAGGTTTAAAGAGCTGTAATCCTTCTATTTGGAGGTTTAAAGAGCTGTAATCATTCTGTTTAGAGGTTTAAAGAGCTGTAATCATTCTATTTGGAGGTTTAAAGAGCTGTAATCATTCTATTTGGAGGTTTAAAGAGCTGTAATCATTCTGTTTGGAGGTTTAAAGAGCTGTAATCATTCTGTTTAGAGGTTTAAAGAGCTGTTATCATTCTGTTTAGAGGTTTAAAGAGCTGTAATCATTCTGTTTGGAGGTTTAAAGAGCTGTAATCATTCTGTTTATAGGTTTAAAGAGCTGTAATCATTCTATTTGGAGGTTTAAAGAGCTGTAATCATTCTGTTTGGAGGTTTAAAGAGCTGTTATCATTCTGTTTAGAGGTTTAAAAGAGCTGTAATCATTCTGTTTGGAGGTTTAAAGAGCTGTAATCATTCTGTTTAGAGGTTTAAAGAGCTGTTATCATTATGTTTAGAGGTTTAAAGAGCTGTAATTATTCTGTTTAGAGGTTTAAAGAGCTGTAATCATTCTGTTTAGAGGTTTAAAGAGCTGTAATCATTCTGTTTAGAGGTTTAAAGAGCTGTTATCATTCTGTTTAGAGGTTTAAAGAGCTGTTATCATTCTGTTTGGAGGTTTAAAGAGCTGTAATCATTCTGTTTGGAGGTTTAAAGAGCTGTTATCATTCTGTTTAGAGGTTTAAAGAGCTGTAATCATTCTGTTTAGAGGTTTAAAGAGCTGTAATCCTTCTATTTGGAGGTTTAAAGAGCTGTAATTATTCTGTTTAGAGGTTTAAAGAACTGTAATCATTCTGTTTTGTCACGGATCCCTCTGGAACTGTCATTGCGCACACCTGGCCCCAATTACCAATGATTAGTGTTTTGTATATATGTGCCTTTTGGTTCTCCATTGGGCTGTCGATTGTTGTACTATGTCTGTTGGTGCATGTGAGTACCTGTGCTGTGTGTTCTGGCTTTCGTGCCATTGTGGATTGTGCAGATGATTCCGGGTCTCGTCCCGTGGTTGAATCATTGTGCTCGTGTGTATTTATTCAAGGTACTCCTTGCTCTTTGTGTTTTGGGTTTCAACCCTGTGGTTTTGTTTCATCTTTGTCCCCGTGCCTATAGACGGCACACCGTAATATGGGCATAATAAAAACCCATATTACTCATTCCTGCGCCTGTCTCCCAACCCTTTATACCAACGTGACATGTTTAGAGGTTTAAAGAGCTGTAATCATTATGTTTGGAGGTTTAAAGAGCTGTTATCATTCTGTTTGGAGGTTTAAAGAGCTGTAATCATTCTGTTTGGAGATTTAAAGAGATGTAATCATTATGTTTGAAGGTTTAAAGAGCTGTTATTCTGTTTATAGGTTTAAAGAGCTGCTATCATTCTGTTTGGAGGTTTAAAGAGCTGTAATCATTCTGTTTATAGGTTTAAAGAGCTGTAACCATTCTATTTGGAGGTTTAAAGAGCTGTTATCATTCTGTTTAGAGGTTTAAAGAGCTGTAATCATTCTGTTTATAGGTTTAAAGAGCTGTAATCATTCTGTTTGGAATTTTGGATGTAAGCTAGGATGTATTTCAAACAACAAGCAAGACTTTTTTTGATTCAATACTGTGTATGCAGCACTAGGACCTGGGAGGTCTGGGAGGTATCAGTGAAGAAAAGGCAAGGGCCTTCACTGCAGACCTGAGGTGCATTCAACATGGGAAATAGTTTGTGAGTGTTACCTAAAACATTCCATTTTGTTTTGTATCAGCCGTGAACGTTACCTAACCTTAACCAACCGTCAGACAAGGTGGTGTGCGGCGAACACGTCTGTTTGGGGTCTAAACTGACGCTACAAGTAGTACTGTGGTCATGTATGGTTTCTACTACGTGTAGGAAGAACAGCAAAGTAAGTTGCTATTTGAATATTGCCGCTAAAAAAAATATATTTGCAGCTTCACCATAACATTTTGTAATGTTTCTTCAAATCTTTCAACTGAAAATGTTACTAAGTGAAACAAAGAGAACCCTTGTTGTCCTCTCCTCTGGGTCAACCACCTACGTAGAGGACGTGTACTTGACCAACGCTCCTCCGACCATGGCAAATGCAGCACAACTTAAGTACGGTATTTGGCTGCGTCCTAAATAGCACTTACACGTCCTGGTCAAAAGTAGTACACTAAATATGGAATTGGGTGCCATTTGCCTCTGACCTGGGTATCTGGACCTGGTAGGTCTCGGAGGATAGAGGCAGCCCTGTTGAGACTGTATATTATAAGAGGACTACTTACGCTCCTCCCAGGACACGGATAGAGGCAGCCCTGTTGAGACTGTATATTATAAGAGGACTACTTACGCTCCTCCCAGGACACGGATAGAGGCAGCCCTGTTGAGACTGTATATTATAAGAGGACTACTTACGCTCCTCCCAGGATACGGATAGAGGAAGCCCTGTTGAGACTGTAGCGAGTCATCATGTTGGGGATGTCGTCCTGTAGCTCTGTCCTCTTACCAGAGAACCCAGCCCTCTCAAACAGATGGGCTCGGGCAGGAGACGAGTCCTGGGAGAGAAGATAGAGGGTTAGTGTGTGTGTATTCGTCCCAGTCTGTGTGGGTCGTCCACAGGGGATAATTGTACCAGCTTGGCCAATAACAGAAACTAGCAGCTAGTCATTTTAGTTTGAGAGTATTTCCCCTGTGTGTGTGTGTGTGTGTGTGTGTTCGTATGCCTCTCTGTGGGTCCTCTCCGTCTCACCTGTTTGACTGAACGCACCGAGGAGACATGGTCCACCTGGGCACACCACTTGTCGTAGCAGTTGTACTCTCCCCTCTCTGACATGTCCCACAGGTACTGGCGCCCTCTGAAGTTCTCCTGCTCGTAGCCCACCCATCTGAACCACACACACACACAGAGACTACCTCTGAACAGTGGACAGTGAAATATGCATAGACTGACTGCAGAGAACAAGAGGGTGGTGGAAAGGAAAGCTAGGGACAAGATACATCTATATGTCTTAGGACAAACACATTAGGAATGTAATTGTGAAAGAACAGGATTGGCCAGATCTGAATACTGCAATGATACTAAAAATAATTTCCTCCTCGGAGAAGAATAAACTCTATTCTATTTAATTCTATTCTCTTTTGTTCTGAATGATGTTGGTATTTTTGAAGTATACAGCTATTTCTGTTAAAGGTGATATAATCCAGAGTTTTCTATACAGAAATACAGAACGCATGTCATTTTGCAGTGACATAGTAATGTCACTAGGTGGCTCCACTCCACTTATGATCCATCCCTGCCTCACAGAGCCCTAAAGCTCCATCTCAACAGCGCCCTACCCCTAACCCACTTACCCTCCATCTCCACAGAGCCCTAACCCACTTACCCTCCATCTCCACAGAGCCCTAACCCACTTACCCTCCATCTCCACAGAGCCCTAACCCACTTACCCTCCATCTCCACAGAGCCCTAACCCACTTACCCTCCATCTCCACAGCGCCTAACCCACTTACCCTCCATCTCCACAGAGCCCTAACCCACTTACCCTCCATCTCCACAGAGCCCTAACCCACTTACCCTCCATCTCCACAGAGCCCTAACCCACTTACCCTCCATCTCCACAGAGCCCTAACCCACTTACCCTCCATCTCCACAGCGCCCTAACCCACTTACCCTCCATCTCCACAGAGCCCTAACCCACTTACCCTCCATCTCCACAGAGCCCTAACCCACTTACCCTCCATCTCCACAGAGCCCTAACCCACTTACCCTCCATCTCCACAGAGCCCTAACCCACTTACGCTCCACTCTCCACAGAGCCCTAACCCACTTACCCTCCATCTCCACAGAGCCCTAACCCACTTACCCTCCATCTCCACAGCGCCCTAACCCACTTACCCTCCATCTCCACAGCGCCCTAACCCACTTACCCTCCATCTCCACAGAGCCCTAACCCACTTACCCTCCATCTCCACAGAGCCCTAACCCACTTACGCTCCACTCTCCACAGAGCCCTAACCCACTTACCCTCCATCTCCACAGAGCCCTAACCCACTTACGCTCCACTCTCCACAGAGCCCTAACCCACTTACCCTCCATCTCCACAGAGCCCTAACCCACTTACCCTCCATCTCCACAGCGCCCTAACCCACTTACGCTCCACTCTCCACAGAGCCCTAACCCACTTACCCTCCATCTCCACAGAGCCCTAACCCACTTACCCTCCATCTCCACAGAGCCCTAACCCACTTACCCTCCATCTCCACAGAGCCCTAACCCACTTACCCTCCATCTCCACAGAGCCCTAACCCACTTACGCTCCACTCTCCACAGAGCCCTAACCCACTTACCCTCCATCTCCACAGAGCCCTAACCCACTTACCCTCCATCTCCACAGCGCCCTAACCCACTTACCCTCCATCTCCACAGCGCCCTAACCCACTTACCCTCCATCTCCACAGAGCCCTAACCCACTTACCCTCCATCTCCACAGCGCCCTAACCCACTTACCCTCCATCTCCACAGAGCCCTAACCCACTTACCCTCCATCTCCACAGAGCCCTAACCCACTTACGCTCCACTCTCCACAGAGCCCTAACCCACTTACCCTCCATCTCCACAGAGCCCTAACCCACTTACGCTCCACTCTCCACAGAGCCCTAACCCACTTACCCTCCATCTCCACAGAGCCCTAACCCACTTACGCTCCACTCTCCACCTGCACAGAGTTGCATCTCTCTGGGAAGTTCTTGTCGTTTAGTTTCTGGCAGTCGGCACTCAGGTCCAGACGTCTGCCGGCAAAATTACGCTGTTCGAAAAGGGTCACCTGACAACACAATATCAACACACAAAATAGCATCATCATCATCATCATCATCATCAACAACCACTAATTAAATAATAACAACTCTATCTAACTTATTGACATGGTACGTCTCTATGACATAACTAACTTATTGACATGGTACATGGTACATCTCTATGAAATAACTAACTTATTTACATGGTACATCTATGAAATAACTAACTTAGTGACATGTTACATCTCTATGAAATAACTAACTTATTGATGTGGTACATGGTACATCTCTATGAAATAACTAACTTATTGACATGGTACATCTCTATGAAATAACTAACTTATTGACATGGTACATGGTACATCTCTATGAAATAACTAACTTATTTACATGGTACATCTATGAAATAACTAACTTAGTGACATGTTACATCTCTATGAAATAACTAACTTATTGATGTGGTACATGGTACATCTCTATGAAATAACTAACTTATTGACATGGTACATCTCTATGAAATAACTAACTTATTGACATGGTACATGGTACATCTCTATGAAATAACTAACTTATTGACATGGTACATGGTACATCTCTATGAAATAACTAACTTATTGACATGGTACGTCTCTATGAAATACCTAACTTATTGACATGGTACGTCTCTATGAAATAACTAACTTATTGACATGGTACATCTCTATGAAATATCTAACTTATTGAAATATATAAATGTTTTGCTCTAATTTAAAAAAGTCAGCTATGTTATCTTGTGTGTGGGATGAGGGCATCACATGTTTGGACCTACCCTCCCACTGGACCCGTAGAAGGCACGTTGGAGCACAGACCCCAGCTTGCTGCGGAGATAGAATGGCGGGATCTCTAATTATCTCATGAACTTCAGCCATGACATTTGTCCACAACACCTTTGCCAGCTATCTCACTCAGATGTACACACACGCACAAACGCATGCATGCACGCACGCACACACACATCAATAATCTTGCTGCCAAATTCAGATAAGGGACAGTATGTAACTGTGACAAAACCTTTATTTGATATCTATAGAGCCTATATTTATACTTTAAAGACGGAACTGTGAACTTTGCACTTTTTGTTCAGTAATAATGTCTAATGTAACTTTAGTACGTGTACCAAAAGGTACCCTATTCCCTACGTAGTGCACTACTTTTGACCAGACCTGTATGGGCTGTATGGGACTCTGGTCAAAAGTAGTGCACTACATAGGGAATAGGGTGCCATTTGTGACTCATTCTTAAAATCAGGCCATTATGACAAACTATAGTTGTGTTTTAATCCTTTCCCTATAAACAGGAATCAGGCTAGCCATCATTCAAAATTAGATGATTTATCAGGAATCAGGCTAGCCACCATTCAAAATTAGATGATTTAACAAGAATCAGGCTAGCCACCATTCAAAATGATATGACTTAACAAGAATCAGGCTAGCCATCATTCATAATGATATGATTTAACAGGAATCAGGCTAGCCATCATTCAAAATGATATGATTTACCAGGAATCAGCTTAGCCACCATTCAAAATTATATGATTTAACAAGAATCAGGCTAGCCACCATTCCAAATGAGAAGATTTAACCGGAATCAGGCTAGCCACCATTCAAAATGAGAAGATTTAACAGGAATCAGGCTAGCCATCATTCAAAATGATATGATTTAACAGGAATCAGGCTAGCCATCAATCAAAATGATATGATTTAACAGGAATCAGGCTAGCCATCATTCAAAATGATATGATTTACCAGGAATCAGGCTAGCCATCATTCAAAATGAGATGATTTAACAGGAATCAGGCTAGCCATCATTCATAATGAGATGATTTAACAGGAATCAGGCTAGCCACCATTCAAAATGAGAAGATTTAACAGGAATCAGGCTAGCCATCATTCAAAATGATATGATTTAACAGGAATCAGGCTAGCCATCATTCAAAATGATATGATTTAACAGGAATCAGGCTAGCCATCATTCAAAATGATATGATTTAACAGGA
This sequence comes from Brachymystax lenok tsinlingensis, assembly GCA_030435695.1. Taxonomy (NCBI): domain Eukaryota; kingdom Metazoa; phylum Chordata; class Actinopteri; order Salmoniformes; family Salmonidae; genus Brachymystax; species Brachymystax lenok. The sequence continues at coordinate 6,747,220 of CM059819.1, read as the reverse complement.
ATCAGGCTAGCCATCATTTAAAATGATATGACTTACCAGGAATCAAGCTAGCCATCATTCAAAATGATATGATTTAACAGGAATCAGGCTAGCCACCATTCAAAATGATATGATTTACCAGGAATCAAGCTAGCCATCATTCAAAATGATATGATTTACCAGGAATCAGGCTAGCCATCATTTAAAATTAGGTGATTTAACAGGAATCAGGCTAGCCATCATTTAAAATGATATAATTTGGGCGACATTTGGTGTCATGTGTATAAACATCAGGGTTGGAGTCCATTTCATTTCAATTCCAGTCAGTTCAGAAAGTAAACCAAATTCAAATTCCAATTTTCCTGAATTGTCTGGAATTGAAATGGAATTGACCCCAACTCTGATAGTGATCCTATAATCTTACAGGATTCTCTGTATCTATTTGTATGGTCACGTGTAACAGAGTCAGAGAGACGGTGGGCAACACAAACTATAGGACAGAGAAGAACTATGGCTGCGTTTACACAGGCAGCACAATTCTGATCTTCAGCTCTTTTGCCAATAATTGGGCTAATCTGAATGGGTCAAAAGACCAGTTAGTGAAAAAAAGATCAGAATTGATCTTCCAGAATTGATCTGCCTGCCAGACATACGGACGGACACACAGACGGGCTTGGTGGGTGGGTGGGGGGTGGGGGCTGTAGAGGGGTGTCAGGGAATCACAGAATCACTGCTGTGGAATATCCCCCCCATCCCCCCCTTCCCCTATCTAACACCTCACCTGAACGGGACGGGCAGCAGACCTGACCCTCACCTGAACGGGACGGGCAGCAGACCTGACCCTCACCTGAACGGGACGGGCAGCAGACCTGACCCTCACCTGAACGGGACGGGCAGCAGACCTGACCCTCACCTGAACGGGACGGGCAGCAGACCTGACCCTGATCACAGCACTCTGAACATACCTGGTTTGTTGGGCTAGTCCGTAGACTTTAGTAAAGATGTTCATGTCAGCTCCAGGAGGCCAGGAGAAAGACCTTTAAATACAGCCGTGTCCAGGTCACAGCTCACAGGAGCTACTAGAAGGCTTGCGCATTCATATGCTAAACACAGCTCATAGGTCACACACACATGCTGCATTTTTTGTAAACACACACACACACACACACAACACACATACACATACAGAAATGGAGACAGAAATAAACAACCACCACGCAGACAGAAACACAGATACAAGCATATGTGCATTGTATCTGCACACACACACACACACATGCACACACGCATACACACGCATGCACACACGCACGCACGCACAACACACACCCTCTCTGACACTGCGTATGTACTAACAGAACAGGGAGTGCAGTGCCAACAGTTTTACCTCCCAACAATTCAGCGTTTTTGGAACAATATGCCTCCCTGCATGATAATAAGTGTATTCAGTCTGGATGGCTGGGTGCAGGACAGGCTGTATAGCACTGAGGAGCTGAATGGAACGGTGCATCAGGCTGCCACTATGCACTCAGAATGGAGGCTTCTGCCATGGACGGCTGTTGCTATTCAGACACAGATCAATGTATGCTTCCTGACTGGTTAAATAACTCAACCTCCCATTATATACCTAGAAATACATTACATCAGAGTCATGTCTCCTTTTGTTGACGCTGTTGGCATATAAGAGGATATGTGTCATGATTCTTCTCTCAACTGGCTAGGATGTGATAGGCTACTGTAGAACAGGACATTCCTCTCAACTGGCTAGGATGTGATAGGTTACTGTAGAACAGAACATTCCTCTCAACTGGCTAGGATGTGATAGGCTACTGTAGAACAGGACATTCCTCTCAACTGGCTAGGATGTGATAGGCTACTGTAGAACAGAACATTCCTCTCAAATGGCTAGGATGTGATAGGTTACTGTAGAACAGAACATTCCTCTCAACTGGCTAGGATGTGATAGGTTACTGTAGAACAGAACATTCCTCTCAACTGGCTAGGATGTGATAGGCTACTGTAGAACAGGACATTCCTCTCAACTGGCTAGGATGTGATAGGCTACTGTAGAACAGAACATTCCTCTCAACTGGCTAGGATGTGATAGGCTACTGTAGAACAGGACATTCCTCTCTCAACTGGCTAGGATGTGATAGGCTACTGTAGAACAGAACATTCCTCTCAACTGGCTAGGATGTGATAGGCTACTGTAGAACAGGACATTCCTCTCTCAACTGGCTAGGATGTGATAGGCTACTGTAGAACAGGACATTCCTCTCTCAACTGGCTAGGATGTGATAGGCTACTGTAGAACAGAACATTCCTCTCAAATGGCTAGGATGTGATAGGTTACTGTAGAACAGAACATTCCTCTCAACTGGCTAGGATGTGATAGGTTACTGTAGAACAGGACATTCCTCTCAACTGGCTAGGATGTGATAGGCTACTGTAGAACAGGACATTCCTCTCAACTGGCTAGGATGTGATAGGCTACTGTAGAACAGAACATTCCTCTCAACTGGCTAGGATGTGATAGGCTACTGTAGAACAGGACATTCCTCTCAACTGGCTAGGATGTGATAGGTTACTGTAGAACAGAACATTCCTCTCAACTGGCTAGGATGTGATAGGCTACTGTAGAACAGGACATTCCTCTCAACTGGCTAGGATGTGATAGGCTACTGTAGAACAGGACATTCCTCTCTCAACTGGCTAGGATGTGATAGGCTACTGTAGAACAGGACATTCCTCTCTCAACTGGCTAGGATGTGATAAGCTACTGTAGAACAGAACATTCCTCTCAACTGGCTAGGATGTGATAGGCTACTGTAGAACAGAACATTCCTCTCAACTGGCTAGGATGTGATAGGCTACTGTAGAACAGGACATTCCTCTCTCAACTGGCTAGGATGTGATAGGCTACTGTAGAACAGGACATTCCTCTCAACTGGCTAGGATGTGATAGGTTACTGTAGAACAGAACATTCCTCTCAACTGGCTAGGATGTGATAGGCTACTGTAGAACAGGACATTCCTCTCTCAACTGGCTAGGATGTGATAGGCTACTGTAGAACAGGACATTCCTCTCTCAACTGGCTAGGATGTGATAGGCTACTGTAGAAGAGGACATTCCTCTCAACTGGCTAGGATGTGATAGGTTACTGTAGAACAGAACATTCCTCTCAACTGGCTAGGATGTGATAGGTTACTGTAGAACAGGACATTCCTCTCAACTGGCTAGGATGTGATAGGTTACTGTAGAACAGAACATTCCTCTCAACTGGCTAGGATGTGATAGGCTACTGTAGAACAGGACATTCCTCTCAACTGGCTAGGATGTGATAGGCTACTGTAGAACAGAACATTCCTCTCAACTGGCTAGGATGTGATAGGCTACTGTAGAACAGGACATTCCTTTCAACTGGCTAGGATGTGATAGGTTACTGTAGAACAGAACATTCCTCTCAACTGGCTAGGATGTGATAGGCTACTGTAGAACAGAACATTCCTCTCAACTGGCTAGGATGTGATAGGCTACTGTAGAAGAGGACATTCCTCTCAACTGGCTAGGATGTGATAGGCTACTGTAGAACAGAACATTCCTCTCAACTGGCTAGGATGTGATAGGTTACTGTAGAACAGAACATTCCTCTCAACTGGCTAGGATGTGATAGGTTACTGTAGAACAGAACATTCCTCTCAACTGGCTAGGATGTGATAGGCTACTGTAGAACAGAACATTCCTCTCAACTGGCTAGGATGTGATAGGCTACTGTAGAACAGGACATTCCTCTCTCAACTGGCTAGGATGTGATAGGCTACTGTAGAACAGGACATTCCTCTCTCAACTGGCTAGGATGTGATAGGCTACTGTAGAACAGGACATTCCTCTCAACTGGCTAGGATGTGATAGGTTACTGTAGAACAGAACATTCCTCTCAACTGGCTAGGATGTGATAGGTTACTGTAGAACAGGACATTCCTCTCAACTGGCTAGGATGTGATAGGTTACTGTAGAACAGAACATTCCTCTCAACTGGCTAGGATGTGATAGGCTACTGTAGAACAGGACATTCCTCTCAACTGGCTAGGATGTGATAGGCTACTGTAGAACAGAACATTCCTCTCAACTGGTTAGGATGTGATAGGCTACTGTAGAACAGGACATTCCTTTCAACTGGCTAGGATGTGATAGGTTACTGTAGAACAGGACATTCCTCTCAACTGGCTAGGATGTGATAGGTTACTGTAGAACAGAACATTCCTCTCAACTGGCTAGGATGTGATAGGTTACTGTAGAACAGGACATTCCTCTCAACTGGCTAGGATGTGATAGGTTACTGTAGAACAGAACATTCCTCTCAACTGGCTAGGATGTGATAGGCTACTGTAGAACAGGACATTCCTCTCAACTGGCTAGGATGTGATAGGCTACTGTAGAACAGAACATTCCTCTCAACTGGCTAGGATGTGATAGGCTACTGTAGAACAGGACATTCCTCTCAAATGGCTAGGATGTGATAGGCTACTGTAGAACAGGACATTCCTCTCTCAACTGGCTAGGATGTGATAGGCTACTGTAGAACAGGACATTCCTCTCTCAACTGGCTAGGATGTGATAGGCTACTGTAGAACAGAACATTCCTCTCAACTGGCTAGGATGTGATAGGCTACTGTAGAACAGGACATTCCTCTCAACTGGCTAGGATGTGATAGGCTACTGTAGAACAGGACATTCTTCTCTCAACTGGCTAGGATGTGATAGGCTACTGTAGAACAGGACATTCCTCTCAACTGGCTAGGATGTGATAGGCTACTGTAGAACAGGACATTCCTCTCTCAACTGGCTAGGATGTGATAGGCTACTGTAGAACAGAACATTCCTCTCAACTGGCTAGCATGTGATAGGCTACTGTAGAACAGAACATTCCTCTCAACTGGCTAGGATGTGATAGGCTACTGTAGAACAGAACATTCCTCTCAACTGGCTAGCATGTGATAGGCTACTGTAGAACAGAACATTCCTCTCAACTGGCTAGGATGTGATAGGATACTGTAGAACAGAACATTCCTCTCAACTGGCTAGCATGTGATAGGCTACATACTGTGGATACAGTACTGAATAAACCTGTTGAGCAATACCATTTATAGTAGATAATAAAATGACAGATTCTGTTGTTAAAGTCTCACAGATAGTCATCGTCCTTTCATGGTTGAATTGTGATTTAGTTCTGAATGTGAATGGTAAACGTTCTATGAAGTATGAATGATCAAGCTCAAAGTTTTCAGTCATTTAAATTTATACTACACTTCAATCAGTTATATTGATTCTGTGTAACCAAGTTTAAAAAAGGTATGTCTGTCTTTTATCATGTAATCCATATGAAAGCATATTTTACCATCATATTTCAGAGTTAAATCTAACATAAGTAATATCTAACATTCCTATATACACTCTTAGAAAAAATGGTTCCAAAAGAGTTCTTCAGCTGTCCCCCTAGGAGAACCCTTTTTGGTTTCAGGTAGAACTCTTTTAGGTTCCATGTGTTAAGAGTTTTACATGGAACTCAAAAGGGTTCTACCAGGAGCCAAAAAAGGGTTATTCAAAGGGTTATCTTATGGGGACAGCCAAAGAACCCTTTTAGGTTCTAGATAGCCCCTTTTTTTCTAAGAGTGTAGAAATCAAATCCGGGTATTTCAATGAATCTGATTGTAGACATAGTCCCGTTGATAGGAGACTATAGCAAAACTCTCTGAGGCTGACCTGCATGTGTATAGATCACACTCTCTGACATTCACTTTGCTTACAGTGGGAAATTTCCAAAAGATCTGTTTGCCCCAGCAAATTACGCTCACACTCCATTGACTTTGAATGGGAAGGGGGGGGGGATTTGGGTCCTGTCTGCTCGGCCAATGGGGCCCCTGAATAGAGGTAAAACTTACTGGACGTTTCGCGGCACGCTTTTGTGACACCGGGGTGCTGTAACCTCTACCCCTGAGGATTTGGGAGAATGAATTAGGTCCAGAAACTTGGGGGACTTTTCTTGCATTTTGGAGTTGTTTCCAACGGGGACAAATGCAGGACCTTTAAACAGGTAGGTATGTAGCTATATGTGGTTCTGGGGAGAGCTAGAGGACTGGTGAGGAAAGACAGCCGGGACAGAAAGAACAGACAAAGTGACAGGGAGAGAGATAGCTAGCTAGATACACTGTAGTTAGGCTGTGGCAGGAGGATTTTTTTGGGGTCTATATTCTTAAACATTTTCACTCACTTTTCTAAATAAGACACTGAAGGATTTTGATGATCAGTTACTAGACCTAGGTACCTCTGCCGGACGGGATCAGTTTGACATGTCGCTGATACTGACTGTGTTAGACCAGCATGACGTACTTGCTGTCTTTAATTGCGTTGTGCGTCAGTGTATCTTATGGCTGGTTGAAATGAGACTAGATCATTCCTTTAATCTTAGTTTGGGGCCTGAGAATGATATGGTGTCAGCGTTTCCAATGGACTATTGCTTATTTCTGAGTTCAATCCATTCTTTAGAGATGTTTTTCCAGTGCGAGTTATTTAGGATGCCTTTAATCCACAGACGTTGGCTGTCTAGCACCTCTGTGTAAGTCTCTGTTGAGTCTTCATTTGATAATAGAAAGGGTTTTAGCTGTGTGATTTCTATCAGTAGTATATGAAAATATATAGCAATATTGTTTGTATCAACTCAGAGCGGTAGACTTGTCTTGAGATAAACTATCAGCAGTTTGAGCTCTGCATCATATTAAGACAATGGTGTTAATTACACAGAAGTAATTTTATCCCTGAGATGAGTGTTTATGTATGATCTAAGATCAGTTTTTACTCATTGGTATTAAAGTTAAAGTTGTTAATTACACAGAAGTCATTTTATCCCTGAGATGAGTGTTTATGTGTGATCTGAGATCAGTTTCTACTCATTGGCATTAAAGTTAAAGTTGTTAATTACACAGAAGTCATTTTATCCCTGAGATGAGTGTTTATGTATGATCTGAGATCAGTTTTTACTCATTGGCATTAAAGTTAAAGAATAAGGCGTAACACTTTCTATGAAGGACAGTGTTATGCCACTGACTATAAGTGTCCATAGTAACTCTATGATTCTTCCTTCTATGTGCAGCTGTGACCGGAGACAGTGAGCAAGCCACCTGGGAGAGATCAACACCATGTCACTACAGCGGATGCTGAAGCTGCGCTATGTGCTTGTGCTGGTGCTGTGTGTGTCAGCCAGCGAAGACTTCGACTGGACCAAGAATGAACGCGGATCATTCTACTATGGCACTTTCCCAACTGGTAGGCTACCGTACAGGGAGAAATGCAGAAGTGACTGAATCATGTTAAAAAGGTCTATTACTAACACGACGAGAGAGAGAGAGAGAGAGAGAGGCCTACATTTTATCACAGAAATCAAGACTTTATATCTATTACAGAAAAGAGAGAGAGAGAGAGAGAGAGAGAGAGAGAGAGAGAGAGAGAGAGAGAGAGAAATTGTAACGTATTTTCTCCCAGGAATGAAGAGTTCTTGCTAATCTCTATATCTCTCTGAAGGCTTTTCCTGGGGGGCTGGGGGCTCTGCGTACCAGACAGAAGGAGCCTGGGACAAGGATGGCAAAGGGATGAGCATCTGGGACGTGTTTGCCCACAAGAAGGGAAAGATCTTCCTCAATGATACCGGAGACCACTCCTGCGAAGGATACTACAAATTCAAGGTGAATAGACTGAATAGTAGACGCACTATCCCCATGTAGTCAGGAGTAGTGCACTTCAAAGTGAATAGGGAGCCATTTGAGATTTGAACCATATGGCTCAGTCTCAAATGACACCCTTGACATGACATCGTCAATATCTTCTAGGATGACATCACGTTGATGAAGGACATGAAGTTTAACCACTATCGTTTCTCCATCTCCTGGCCAAGGATATTTCCCAACGGAATCAAAGGTAAATGCTCCATACTTCATAGACCAGATTCTCCAGTGAACATACTTCATAGTCCAGATTCTCCACTGAACATACTTCATAGACCAGATTCTCCACTGAACATACTTCATAGTCCAAATTCTCCACTGAACATACTTCATAGTCCAGATTCTCCACTGAACATACTTCATAGACCAGATTCTCCACTGAACATACTTCCTACTTCAGATTCTCCACTGAACATACTTCATACTCCAGATTCTCCAGTGAACATGCCTGATACTCCAGATTCTCCAGTGAACATACTTCATAGTCCAGATTCTCCACTGAACATACTTCTTAGACCAGATTCTCCACTGAACATACTTCATAGTCCAAATTCTCCAGTGAACATACTTCATAGTCCAGATTCTCCACTGAACATACTTCTTAGACCAGATTCTCCACTGAACATACTTCATAGTCCAAATTCTCCAGTGAATATACTTAATAGACCAGATTCTCCAGTGAACATACTTCATACTTCAGATTCTCCACTGAACATACTTCATACTCCAGATTCTCCAGTGAACATGCCTCATACTCCAGATTCTCCACTGAACATACTTCATACTCCAGATTCTCCACTGAACATACTTCATAGACCAGATTCTCCAGTGAACATACTTCATACTCCAGATTCTCCACTGAACATACTTCATACTCCAGATTCTCCAGTGAACATACCTCATACTCCAGATTCTCCACTGAACATACTTCATAGTCCAGATTCTCCAGTGAACATACTTCATAGACCATATTCTCTACTGAACATACTTCATAGTCCAGATTCTCCAGTGAACATACCTCATACTCCAGATTCTCCACTGAACATACTTCATACTCCAGATTCTCCAGTGAACATACCTCATACTCCAGATTCTCCACTGAACATACTTCATAGTCCAGATTCTCCACTGAACATACTTCATACTCCAGATTCTCCAGTGAACATACTTCATACTTCAGATTCTCCACTGAACATACTTCATAGTCCAAATTCTCCACTGAACATACTTCATAGTCCAGATTCTCCACTGAACATACTTCATAGACCAGATTCTCCACTGAACATACTTCATAGTCCAAATTCTCCAGTGAACATACTTCATAGTCCAGATTCTCCACTGAACATACTTCTTAGACCAGATTCTCCACTGAACATACTTCATAGTCCAAATTCTCCAGTGAATATACTTAATAGACCAGATTCTCCAGTGAACATACTTCATACTTCAGATTCTCCACTGAACATACTTCATACTCCAGATTCTCCAGTGAACATGCCTCATACTCCAGATTCTCCACTGAACATACTTCATACTCCAGATTCTCCACTGAACATACTTCATAGACCAGATTCTCCAGTGAACATACTTCATACTCCAGATTCTCCACTGAACATACTTCATACTCCAGATTCTCCAGTGAACATACCTCATACTCCAGATTCTCCACTGAACATACTTCATAGTCCAGATTCTCCAGTGAACATACTTCATAGACCATATTCTCTACTGAACATACTTCATAGTCCAGATTCTCCAGTGAACATACCTCATACTCCAGATTCTCCACTGAACATACTTCATACTCCAGATTCTCCAGTGAACATACCTCATACTCCAGATTCTCCACTGAACATACTTCATAGTCCAGATTCTCCACTGAACATACTTCATACTCCAGATTCTCCAGTGAACATACTTCATACTCCAGATTCTCCACTGAACATACTTCATAGACCAGATTCTCCACTGAACATACTTCATAGACCAGATTCTCCACTGAACATACTTCATAGACCAGATTCTCCACTGAACATACTTCATAGACCAGATTCTCCACGGAACATACCTTTTAGTCCAGGACAAAGCATAATAATTTGTGTCCGGGAAACAGGCCCTATACGTTTTCGGGAATGTTATAGCTAATGGTAATGTCCATTTTTCTTCTCCAGCTGATCACATCAATGAGAAAGGAATTAAATACTATGATGACCTGATTAACATGCTCCTGGACAATAACATCACACCAATAGTCACCCTGTACCACTGGGATCTGCCACAGGTGGGTACTGACTGAGTACTGACTGACTGACGGACTGAGTACTGACTGACTGACTGGGTACTGGCTGACTGACTGACTGGGTACTGACTGACTGGGTACTGACTGACTGACTGGGTAGTGACTGACTGACTGACTGGGTACTGACTGACTGACTGGGTACTGACTGACTGACTGGGTAATGACTGACTGACTGGGTACTGACTGACTGACTGACTGACTGACTGGCTGACTGGGTACTGACTGACTGGGTACTGACTCACTGACTGACTGGGTACTGACTGACTTACTAACTGACTGAGTACTGACTGACTGACTGACTGCGACTGACTGGCACTGACTGACTGGGTACTGACTGACCGACTGGGTACCGACCTCAGACCATTGACCGACTGACTGACTGATTACCGGGGCACTGACTAAATACTAACTGGCTACTAGTACAACTACTGACTTATAACTACTGACTGAGTACTGACTGACTGACTGAGTACCGACTGACTGACTGACCGATTGATACTGACTGACTGGCAATTGAATTGACTGACCGACTGGGTACTGACTGACTGACCACTGATTACTGACTGACTGACTGACTGACCGAGTACTGATACTGACCCGACTGGTACTGACTGGGTACTGACTGACTGACTGACTGACTGACTGACTGACTGACTGACTGGAGTACTGACTGACTGACTGACTGACTGACTGGGTACTGACTGACTGACTGAGTACTGACTGACTTGACTGGAGTACTGACTTGGACTGACTGAGTACTGATTGACTGACTAGGTACTGACTTGACTGACTGACTGACTGGGTACTGATTGACTGACTGAGCACTGATACCCCAGTAACTAACTGACTGGGCACCAATTGACTGACTGGGTACCCACCGACTGCTGGGTACAACTAAATGAGCTAACAACTACCGACAATTAACTAGAAGTACTGACTTGACTGAGTACTAGTATACCAACTGACCATCGGTACCAGTACTGACCACTGACTGACTGAGTACTGACTGAATGACCGGGTACCGACCAATACTGACTGGGTACTGATTGACCCAACTGACTTAACTAACTAAGTACCACTGACCCAACTGAGTACTGACTGACTGACTAGGGTACCCCAACTGACTGACTGACTGAAGTACTGACTGACTGACGTACCAATTGATCTGACTGGACCGTACCAACTGACCGACTGGGTGTACTGACTGACTGATACTAAAATTACTGACTTGACTAACTGGTACTGATTCTGACTGGTACCACTGACAATCGACTGGGTACTGACTGACCGACTAGGTACCAATAATTGACTGACTGAGTACTGAGCAACTACTGGTACTAATTGCCTGACTGAACTGATCCCGTACTGACTGACTTGACTGAACTGGGTACTGACTAACTACTGACCGACTAGTACTGATGACCGATGACTGATTGACTGACTGGGTACTGACTGACTGAGTACTGACTGACTGACTGAGTAATGGTGCCTGACTGGGTACTGACTGACTGAGTACTGACTGACTGACTGAGTACTGACTGACTGACTGGACTGGGTACTGACTGACTGACTGACTGGGTACTGACTGACTGACTGACTGACTGACTGACTGACTGACTGGGTACTGATTGACTGACTGGGTACTGACTGACTGACTGAGTACTGATTGACTGACTGGGTACTGACTGACTGACTGGTACTGACTGACTGACTGGGTACTGACTGACTGACTGACTGATTGACTGACTGACTGACTGACTGACTGGGTACTGATTGACTGACTGGTACTGACTGACTGAGTACTGATTGACTGACTGGGTACTGACTGACTGAGTACTGACTGACTGACTGGGTACCAATTGACTGACTGGGTACTGACTGACTGATTGAGTACTGATTGACTGACTGAGTACTGACTGACTGAGTACTGACTGACTGACTGGGTACTGACTGACTGACTGATTGACTGACTGAGTACTGACTGACTGACTGGGTACTGACTGACTGACTGACTGTATGCCAACCAGTAATGAATCGCTATTAGCTTGCCGAGCTAGCACATTCAAAGCTACCGCTACACTGTTCAATGCAAAACATGACACCTTTTATTTATCCATATATTTACAGAATCTAGGTTGAAATAATGTTGTCAGTAATCTAACTCCATATAAATCCCAAATGAATGTAGACCTAACTGTACTGCATTTGTATCAGTGGCTTCATAGAAAGAAGACTGTGGAGGGATGTGTCCTGTTATGATGATCCCAGATGACTAGTCTACTACAACACATTCCCTATCAATCACATGGTGTGACCTATAGTAACCATCCATCCCTGTTACCACCCAGGTCTTGTGTGACCTATAGTAACCATCCATCCCTGTTACCACCCAGGTCTTAAGTGACCTATAGTAACCTTCCTTCCCTGTTACCACCCAGGTCTTAAGTGACCTATAGTAACCTTCCTTCCCTGTTACCACCCAGGTCTAAAGTGACCTATAGTAACCTTCCTTCTCTGTTATCACCCAGGTCTTATGTGACCTATAGTAACCTTCATTCCCTGTTACCACCCAGGTCTTGTGTGACCTATAGTAACCTTCCTTCCCTGTTACCACCCAGGTCTTAAGGTCTTGTGTGACCTATAGTAACCTTCCATCCCTGTTACCACCCAGGTCTTAAGTGACCTATAGTAACCTTCCTTCCCTGTTACCACCCAGGTCTTAAGTGACCTATAGTAACCTTCCTTCCCTGTTACCACCCAGGTCTAAAGTGACCTATAGTAACCTTCCTTCTCTGTTATCACCTAGGTCTTATGTGACCTATAGTAACCTTCATTCTCTGTTACCACCCAGGTCTTGTGTGACCTATAGTAACCTTCCATCCCTGTTACCACCCAGGTCTTGTGTGACCTATAGTAACCATCCATCCCTGTTACCACCCAGGTCTTGTGTGACCTATAGTAACCTTCCATCCCTGTTACCACCCAGGTCTTGTGTGACCTATAGTAACCTTCCATCCCTGTTACCACCCAGGTCTTGTGTGACCTATAGTAACCTTCCATCCCTGTTACCACCCAGGTCTTGTGTGACCTATAGTAACCATCCATCCCTGTTACCACCCAGGTCTTGTGTGACCTATAGTAACCTTCCATCCCTGTTACCACCCAGGTCTTGTAGTAACCTTCCTTCCCTGTTACCACCCAGGTCTTGTGTGACCTATAGTAACCATCCATCCCTGTTACCACCCAGGTCTTGTGTGACCTATAGTAACCTTCCATCCCTGTTACCACCCAGGTCTTGTGTGACCTATAGTAACCTTCCTTCCCTGTTACCACCCAGGTCTTGTGTGACCTATAGTAACCTTCCTTCCATGTTACCACCCAGGTCTTGTGTGACCTATAGTAACCTTCCTTCCCTGTTACCACCCAGGTCTTGTGTGACCTATAGTAACCATCCATCCCTGTTACCACCCAGGTCTTGTGTGACCTATAGTAACCTACCTTCCCTGTTACCACCCAGGTCTTACAGGAGAAGTACGGTGGATGGCAGAACGCCAGCATGGTGAACTATTTCAACGACTTTGCCAACTTATGCTTTGAGCGGTTTGGTGACAGAGTCAAATACTGGATCACCTTTAACAACCCATGGGTAAGACAATATATTATCCATAATACATTATCCACAATACATTATCCATAATACATTATCCACAATACATTATCCACAATACATTATCCATAATACATTATCCATAACACATTATCCACAATACATTATCCATAATACATTATCCACAATACATTATCCACAATACATTATCCGCAATACATTATCCATAATACATTATCCACAATACATTATCCACAATACATTATCCATAATACATTATCCATAATACGTTGTCCATAATACATTATCCATAATACATGATCCATAATACATTATCCACAATACATTATCCACAATACATTATCCATAATACATTATCAACAATACATTATCCACAATACATTATCCATAATACATTGTCCATAATACATTATCCATAATACATTATCCATAACACATGTCCATAATACATTATCCATAATACATTATCCATAATACATTATCCATAACACATTATCCCATGGACACACAGGCTGTGTTCCAAATGACACCCTATTCCTCATATAGTGCACTAATGTTTACCAGGGCCCATAGAACTCTGGTCAAAAGTAGTGCACTATAAAGGGAATAGGGAGCCAGGGCCCATAGGACTCTGATCAAAAGTAGTGCACTATATAGGGAATAGGGTGCCATTTGGGAGACACACAGTATATGAACCATATTCCTCCAGAAGACTACTGTAGGTTAGCTTCACCATGAACCAGAGCCAAATACATGTGTCAAATACTTTCAAATAGGCTTAAGTATTTCAAAGTATTTGAAACAATGTATTTGAATCAGGACTTCCATAAACATCATATTTGATAAGTCTTAGTGTACAGTAATGCAGTGTGCTGTATCTGTGTTTATAGTCTAGTGCTGAAGAGGACTATGAGACTGTAGTCTATTGCTGAGGAGGACTACGAGACTGTAGTCTAGGGCTGTGGAGGACTATGCGACTGTAGTCTAGTGCTGGGGAGGACTATGAGACTGTAGTCTAGTGCTGTGGAGGGCTATGAGACTGTAGTCTAGGGCTGTGGAGGACTATGCGACTGTAGTCTAGTGCTGTGGAGGACTATGAGACTGTAGTCTAGTGCTGTGGAGGACTATGATACTGTAGTCTATTGCTGTGGAGGACTATGAGACTGTAGTCTAGTGCTGTGGAGGACTATGAGACTGTAGTCTAGTGCTGAGGAGGGCTATGAAACTGTGTTTATAGTCTAGTGCTGTGGAGGAATATGAGACTGTAGTCTAATGCTGTGGAGGACTATGAGACTGTAGTCTAGTGCTGTGGAGGACTATGATACTGTAGTCTATTGCTGTGGAGGACTATGAGACTGTAGTCTAGGGCTGTGGAGGACTATGAGACTGTAGTCTATTGCTGTGGAGGACTATGAGACTGTAGTCTAGTGCTGAGGAGGGCTATGAAACTGTGTTTATAGTCTAGTGCTGTGGAGGACTATGAGACTGTAGTCTAGGCCTGTGGAGGGCTATGAGACTGTGTTTGTAGTCTAGTGCTGTGGAGGACTATGAGACTGTAGTCTAGGCCTGTGGAGGGCTATGAGACTGTGTTTGTAGTCTAGTGCTGTGGATGACTATGAGACTTTAGTCTAGTGCTTTGGAGTTTTATGAGACTGTGTTTGTAGTCTAGTGCTGTGGAGGGCTATGAGACTGTAATCTAGTGCTGGGGAGGACTATGAGACTGTAGTCTAGTGCTGTGGAGGGCTATGAAACTGTGTTTGTAGTCTAGTGCTGTGGAGGGCTATGAAACTGGAGAACATGCACCTGGACTGAAGCTGAGGGGCACTGGGGCCTACAAGGCTGCCCACCACATTATCAAGGTAATCCCTAATTGTTTATAATATAATTATATTTACTATTGTCAGTAATCTAATTCCATATATTGGCCTACTATACTGTCTGTCCTATGATACAGAATAATATATCATTTGAACAGGCACATGCTAAGGTTTGGCACACCTATGACACTCAATGGAGAAGCAAACAGAAAGGCTTGGTTGGGATCTCGTTGTTGGCCGACTGGGGGGAGCCAGTGGACATCACCAACCAGAGAGACATTGAGGCAGCAGAGAGATATGTCCAGTTCTACATGGGCTGGTTCGCTACACCCATCTTCAACGGGGACTACCCTCAGGTCATGAAAGACTACATAGGTAAGTAATGTATTGTCACAGCTAGGTGTTCCATTTCCAGGAACAACCCACAGGGTTTAAATGAAGCTTGCACGCTAGCCTGAGGCTAGTACTGTTCAGACCAGGCTAGTAGAAAATGTACCCAACTAGCCAGCTAGCCTGAGGCTAGTACTGTTCAGACCAGGCTAGTAGAAAATGTACCCAACTAGCCCGCTAGCCTGAGGCTAGTACTGTTCAGACCAGGCTAGTAGAAAATATACCCAACTAGCCCGCTAGCCTGAGGCTAGTACTGTTCAGACCAGGCTAGTATAAAATATACCCAACTAGCCCGCTAGTCTGAGGCTAGTACTGGTCAGACCAGGCTAGTAGAAAATATACCCAATTAGCCCGGCGGCTGTCTTTTGAAATATTGAATGGCACAGATTATTAAAAAAAATGGTGGTCTACACTCCAAAAGGGTTCTTTTAGGAGAACCCTTTTGGGTTCCAAGTAGAACTCTTTTGGGTTCCATGTAGAACCCTCTGTGGAAAGGGTTTTTTCATGGAACCCAAAAGGGTTCTTAAAAGAGGTCTCACATGGGGACAGCCAAAGAAGCATTTTAGGTTCTAGATTTTATTCTGCGTGTACTTGCCTGTCTGGCCAGTGTCCAAAATCCCTGCCTATATGTAACAGGACAAAGAAACGTATACGTGTCACAGTCACACCTGCTGTCTCTTTCCACACAGACAAGATGAGTGCCCAGCAGGGTCTGGGTACCTCTTGCCTCCCCATCTTCTCTTCCCAATGTTAGGGTTAAGGGTTAGAGGTCAAAGGTCATAGTGCAATCCGGTCTCTCTCTCTCTGGTCTCCAGGTAGGAAGAGTGCCCAGCAGGGTCTGGGAACCTCCCGTCTCCCCGTCTTCTCTTCCCAGGAGAAGAGTTACATCAAGGGCACCTGTGACTTCCTGGGTATTGGCCACTTCACCACGCGCTATATCACCCAGAAGAACTACCCGTCTGGCCTCGGGAACAGCTACTTCACCGACCGTGACCTGGTCGAGCTGGTGGACCCTCGCTGGCCAGACCCCGGCTCTGAGTGGCTCTACTCTGTCCCCTGGGGATTCAGACGCCTGCTCAACTTCGTCAAGGTATAATACACATGACTGTTAGTGTGGGCAGGTCCTACCAGCCAGACTTGGGTTAAATACGTGATGTATTTGGGGCGGCAGGTAGCCTAGTGGTTAGAGCGAAAGGTTGCAAGGTCAAATCCCCGAGCTGACAAGGTTAAAACTCTCTCGTTCTGCCCCTGAACAAGGCAGTTAACCCACTGTTCCTGGGCCATCATTGAAAATAAGAATTTGTTCTTAATTGACTTGCCCAGTTAAATAAAGGTAAAATAAATAATAATTTATTTTTTAACATTCACACCTTCCTTGTTTGACACTGACTCCTGTCTCACCACTGTCTCCCTCTCCTGTCTCACCACCCTGTCTCACCACCCTGTCTCCTGTCTCACCACCCTGTCTCCTGTCTCACCACCCTGTCTCCTGTCTCACCACCCTGTCTCCCTGTCTCACCACCTGTCTCCTGTCTCACCACCCTGTCTCACTGTCTCACTGTCTCACCTGTCTCCTGTCTCACCTCCTGTCTCACCACCCTGTCTCACCTGTCTCCCCACCTGTCTCCTGTCTCACCCTGTCTCCTGTCTCACCACCCTGTCTCCCACCTGTCTCACCACCCTGTCTCCTGTCTCACCACCCTGTCTCCTGTCTCACCACCCTGTCTCCCTGTCTCACCACCCTGTCTCCCTGTCTCACCACCCTGTCTCCCTGTCTCACCACCCCGTCTCCCTGTCTCACCACCCTGTCTCCCCACCCCGTCTCCCTGTCTCACCACCCTGTCTCACCACCCTGTCTCCCTGTCTCACCACCCTGTCTCCCTGTCTCACCACCCCGTCTCCCTGTCTCACCACCCTGTCTCCCCACCCTGTCTCCCTGTCTCACCACCCTTCTCCTGTCTCCGTCTCCTGTCTCACCACCCTGTCTCCTGTCTCACCACCCTGTCTCACCACCCTGTCTCCTGTCTCACCACCCCTTCTCCTGTCTCCCACCCCTTCTCCCTGTCTCCCACCCTGTCTCCCTGTCTCCCCACCCCTTCTCCCTGTCTCACCACCCTGTCTCCCTGTCTCACCACCCTGTCTCCTGTCCACCCCGTCTCCTGTCTCACCACCCGTCTCCCACCCCGCCTCCCTGTCTCACCACGTCTCCCACCCCTGTCTCCTGTCTCCCACCCCTGTCTCCCCACCCCGTCTCCCCACCCCGTCTCCCTGTCTTACCACCCTGTCTCCCTGTCTCAATACCCCGTCTCACCACCCTGTCTCACCACCCCATCTCCCTGTCTCACCACCCCGTATCCCTGTCTCACCACCCTGTCTCACCACCCCGTCTCGTCTCCCCACCCTGTCTCCCCACTCCGTTTCCCCCACCCCGTCTCCCTACCCCGTCTCCCTGTCTCCCCACTCTGTTTCCCCACCCTGCCACCCCCCCTTCTTACCGACCCTGTCTCCCTGTCCCTTCCCGACCCTGTCTCCCTGTCTCCTCCCTGTCTCCCTGTCTCCTCCCGACCCTGTCTCCCTGTCCCTTCCCGACCCTGTCTCCCTGTCTCCTCCCGACCCTGTCTCCCTGTCTCCTCCCGACCCTGTCTCCCTGTCTCCCTGTCTCCCTGTCTCCCTGTCCCTTCCCGACCCTGTCTCCCTGTCTCCTCCCTGTCTACCTGTCTCCTCCCTGTCTCCTCCCTGTCTCCCTGTCTCCTCCCTGTCTCCCTGTCTCCCTGTCTCCTCCCTGTCTCCTCCCTGTCTCCTCCCTGTCTCCTCCCTGTCTCCCTGTCTCCTCCCTGTCTCCCTGTCTCCTCCCTGTCTCCCTGTCTCCCTGTCTCCTCCCTGTCTCCTCCCTGTCTCCCTGTCTCCCTGTCTCCTCCCTGTCTCCCTGTCTCCTCCCTGTCTCCCTGTCTCCTCCCTGTCTCCCTGTCTCCTCCCGACCCTGTCTCTCCACTAGACCCAGTATGGGAACCCCATGATCTACGTGACAGAGAACGGGGTGTCAGAGAAGGTGCAGAGGTGCACAGACCTGTGTGATGATTGGAGGATGCAGTACTTCAAGGATTACATCAATGAGATGCTTAAGGGTGAGGAACCCATCTATCAGAGGAAGTCACATCCTCTGAATAATACCTTGAAGAAAGGTTTAGTAGAGGAAATAATAACCTCTGAATAATACCTTGAAGAAAGGTTTAGTAGAGGAAATAATAACCTCTGAATATTACCTTGAAGAAAGGTTTAGTAGAGGAAATAATAACCTCTGAATATTACCTTGAAGAAAGGTTTAGTAGAGGAAATAATAACCTCTTAATATTACCTTGAAGAAAGGTTTAGTAGAGGAAATAATAACCTCTTAATATTACCTTGAAGAAAGGTTTAGTAGAGGAAATAATAACCTCTTAATATTACCTTGAAGAAAGGTTTAGTAGAGGAAATAATAACCTCTGAATATTACCTTGAAGAAAGGTTTAGTAGAGGAAATAATAACCTCTTAATATTACCTTGAAGAAAGGTTTAGTAGAGGAAATAATAACCTCTTAATATTACCTTGAAGAAAGGTTTAGTAGAGGAAATAATAACCTCTTAATATTACCTTGAAGAAAGGTTTAGTAGAGGAAATAATAACCTCTTAATATTACCTTGAAGAAAGGTTTAGTAGAGGAAGTAATAACCTCTTAATATTACCTTGAAGAAAGGTTTAGTAGAGGAAATAATAACCTCTTAATATTACCTTGAAGAAAGGTTTAGTAGAGGAAATAATAACCTCTTAATATTACCTTGAAGAAAGGTTTAGTAGAGGAAGTAATAACCTCTTAATATTACCTTGAAGAAAGGTTTAGTAGAGGAAATAATAACCTCTTAATATTACCTTGAAGAAAGGTTTAGTAGAGAAAATAATAACCTCTTAATAATACCTTGAAGAAAGGTTTAGTAGAGAAAATAATAACCTCTTAATAATACCTTGAAGAAAGGTTTAGTAGAGGAAATAATAACCTCTTAATATTACCTTGAAGAAAGGTTTAGTAGAGGAAGTAATAACCTCTTAATATTACCTTGAAGAAAAGTTTATTAGAGAAAATAATCTAATATTATAGAGGTTAAGTAAAACGTTAGTCTTTCTTTACAACAAGTAATTGTTTCAGTGAACTGGCATCATTTTAGTACAAAACAGGTGTTTTGAGTGTGTTTGAAGTTTCACTGTCTACTCTGTTGATACTGGGCAAATGAACTCCTATAGCACCCTCTGTTGGTCTTTTCTCCACCATGACAGCCCTTAAGGACGGAGTGAATGTGAAGGGCTACACAGCCTGGTCGCTGCTGGACAAGTTTGAGTGGGACGAAGGCTTCTCTGAGAGGTTTGGCCTGTTCTACGTGGACTTCCTCAACAAGAATAAACCACGTTACCCAAAAGCCTCTGTTCAGTACTACAAACGCATCATCAGCTCCAATGGATTCCCCAACCAGAGAGAGGTACAGTCAGTCAGTCACAGACACCTGTACACACCTGATATAGGCTTTTTCCATTTGGTTCAGAACCGTTTAAGTTGTCTTCAAAGTTTTCCACTGTGCTGTTTTGTGACAGACTTTTTTTAATGGGTTGTATTAATAGATATTGATTGGTTGGTTGATTGATTGATTGATTGGTTAGTTGGTTAATTAATACATGTATTTTTATGGTCTCTACAGGTGGAGAGCTGGAAGAGGAAAGCCACAGAGACATGCTCCTCTAGTAACCAGCTGCTAGCTGCAGGTCAGTACAGAGGACTACACTACACCCCAACACCACCAGACCCCAACACCACTACACCCCAACATCACCAGACCCCAACACCACCAGACCCCAACGCCACCAGACCCCAACACCACCAGACCCCAACACAGACAGACCCCAACACCACCAGACCCCAACACAGACAGACCCCAATACCCCCAGACCCCAACACAGACAGACCCCAACACCACCAGACCCCAACACAGACAGACCCCAACGCCACCAGACCCCAACACCACCAGACCCCTGGCTCAAAGACATCATGGCAAAGACTTTCCAATACTTGAGCTGCGATTGACTTGATTTAGTAAGCCCCAGACTCAGTTGAATAGTCCCAAAAACCTAAATCAAGCACATACTTTAAAACTTGAACTATTTGAAAATATTTTACATAATGTATATCAGTCAGCTCCAACAATTTCAGCATGCAGGGACATTGGGCTGAATCTGGCTGCCAGGGCAAACAAAGGAATATTCTGACTCTAATTGGCAATTTTCAACGAATAGTTGAACTACAAATAGTTGAACAACAAAACTACATGGGAAGACATTCTCTAACAGGACTTTTCTTTGTTTGCTCCTCCAGCTAGAAGAAAGTCCCAGCAGGACAATAAGGAACAGGCAGGGATGCCAAAGGTTTGGCCAGTGCATGACGAAGTTTAGGTAGGCCTACTTAGGACTCCATTAGTTCTTCTTTTGATTGACTGACTGGTGTGTAGCAGACCTGGGTAGGAAATACATTTACCAAATTATTTTCAAATCATTTAAAAGGTATTGAATTTGAGTTGTGGTTTATTTAGTACTTATCGAACTATTCGCTGTTTGCTGCTGAGTACATTTCTGCTAGTAGTGCAAGTGGTGTAGTCGTCTATGTGTTATTATAAAAAGAATGGAGCCTCTGTTTGCTGTTTAGGGTGTAGACCGGGTTACTGTAAGGGTTTTATAAAAACATTTCATTTATTTATTGTGTTCAATGATTATTCCAGATCCGTTGACCAGCCACATGGAGATGGTAACAGAGATCGTGGTTCCTACAGTGTGTACTCTCTGTATTCTCCTGGCTGCTGTCTTCCTCATGTTCCTGCTGCGTGGACGCTTCTAGAACACTGCTGTCTTCCTCATGTTCCTGCTGCGTGGACGCTTCTAGAACACTGCTGTCTTCCTCATGTTCCTGCTGCGTGGACGCTTCTAGAACACTGCTGTCTTCCTCATGTTCCTGCTGCGTGGACGCTTCTAGAACACTGCTGTCTTCCTCATGTTCCTGCTGCGTGGACAATGATAGCTGTATTTTTTATTACACACAGTTCATCTCTTTTATATACATATTGCAACAGATACAAAGCTGGACACCGGACACATTTTAAAACGGAACGATAGCTATTCCATTTTGATAAAATGTTAACATACATTATTATCTGTATCTTGAAAATCAAATTAAATTGCAATAAAGATTGTACAACCTGTTTGGAAACTGTTTGACTCCTTATAGGCTACAGGTGTTGCTCTGAATGAATTTTCCCACATTTATGAGGGGACAAAGTCTCAAAAACGTGTTTCATCGGAAAACATTCATAGTGAAAGTTAGAAAAGAAAAAGCCATGGAAAGCAAGAGCAAGTGACACAATTGTGTTGGGTAAAATTGGCTTCTCTCAGGTATGTATGTGATCAATGATTTGATATTTACAGTTACGGTAACTGGAGGCTGTTTTGTGAGCGTTCTCCATTCTGGTTCAATGAAAAGTTAACCTCTTTAGAGTTTTAACAGCAGATTGATTAACTTGTCTGGCAGTGATTTTCTTATTGATCATAATTTGATTGTTCCCAAATATGTTTCAGTTATTCAAAATATAAAATATGTCAGATAACATACTGTATGTTTGTGACTATTACTACAGTCTCTTAGTAATGCTATAGTTTATAATAGGTGTGTCTGTATCATGTCCTGTCTCTTAGTAATGTTATAGTTTATAATAGGTGTGTCTGTATCATGT